>ONZH01000607.1:0-246246 GCA_900303285.1 Rhinella marina | reverse complement strand
CCCATGCTGGCAATCTTGGGCGGGGGTGGTAGGTAGGGCCGTCTCTGTTTGCGACCCCGTCCCCGCCTCCACTACATTCACCCAGTGTGCCGTCAGAGAAATGTATCGTCCCTGGCCGCAAGCGCTTGTCCATGAGTCGGTGGTCAAGTGGACCTTTGCGCTGACTGCGTACCTCAGGGCCCGCCTGATGTTACGCGACACGTGCTGGTGCAGGGCGGGGACGGCACTCCGGGAAAAGTAGTGGCGGCTAGGGACGGAATAGCGAGGTGCGGCAGCCGCCATCAGGTCGCGGAAGGCCTGCGTCTCCACAAGCCTAAACGGCAACATCTCCAGGGCCAGCAGTTTGGAGATGTGGCAGTTTAAGGCTTGGGCTTGGGGGTGACTCGAGGCGTACTTCCGCCTGCGGTCGAACGCCTGCGAGATGGACAGTTGTTGGGACGAGGAGTGTGAAGGTGCAGGCGAAGAGGCGGGGGAAGGGGCGGGGAAGGGAGGCTGAAGGAGAAGGCCCCAAAGTAGCAGAGGCAGAGGCAGATGTGGAGGTGTCCTGGCTGGAGGTCTGGACCGCAGTGGCAGCACACAACAAAGGGGAAGAGGCAGTGGCAGCAAGACCGGGCGCAGTTTGTATTGCGTTTGCTCTCTCCCACTCAGCCCAGTGCTTGAATTCCAAGTGACGCCGCATGCCTGAGGTGGTCAGATTGCTCTTCTCAGAGCCCCTACTCAGTTTTGAGTGGCAGAGTGTGCAAACCGCGCTCAGTTTGTCATCCGCACAAACATTAAAATATCTCCACACCACAGAAGTACGAGGCCTCGATGGGGGAGCTTCGCGCGACTGGCCGCTGGCGGGAACAGCTTCGGCCCTGCTGGCTGTGGCCTCACTTCTCTGTCTGAACTGTCCTCTGCCTGTGGCCATCCCTCTGCCTGTGGCCATCCCTCTGCCTGTGGCCATCCCTCTGCCTGTGGACATCCCTCTGCCTGTGGACATCCCTCTGCCTGTGGACATCCCTCTGCCTCTTGCTGCCTTTTTCGGTGCTGCGCAGACCACCACCTCTCCACTGCTTTCCTCGCTGGACATCACCCCTGGCCAAGTGGGGTCGGTCATTTCGTCATCCACCAGCTCCTCTTCCACTTCCTCACTCTGCTCCTCCTCCTGCCCACTGGACATTCCAACAGCCTCCCTTGATGGCAACTGCGTCTCATCATCATCATCGCTCATGATAACAGATGCTGGCTCAGGGTCCACATCAGCAGGAGATGGCGAAAACTCCAGTGTTTGGGCATCACTACAAACAAATTCCTCTGCTAGCTCCTGGGATTCTTCCGGCACATCTGAAAAAGGACCCGAAAAGAGCTCCTGGGAGGGGTCAAGGGTGGGATGACTCTGTTGGCCAGGTGTGGAGGAAGGAGGGTCAGAGTGAGACTGTGTGGATGACTGGCTGGTGGACAACTGTGTGGAAGCGCTATCGGCTATCCATTGCACCACCTGTTCAACCTGCTCAGGCCTCAACAGCGGTGTAACCCGCCCCCTGCTTAACTGTCCCATAAAGGCAGGGATTCTGGATGAGCGGGATCCTGGCTGATCCTCACCAGCACACATTGTATACCCACTGGCTTCAACAAGGCCCCCAACAGCATTTCCGCGCCCCCGTCCTCGTCCACGTCCACGTCCTATTCCGCTAGCCCCCCTCCGCATTTTATTTTTTTTTTGTTGCAAATACAATATTTGGGTATATAATTAGGTATGTGAAATACTTTAGCAAGAGAACGCACAGTACAGTGGCCTATTAAAAGGCCTAGATATTGTATATTTCAAAGTACACAGCCGTGTAGTAACTGAACAGACGGTGGGTATTTACACCAGGTATGTGAGATAATTTAACAAGAGAACGCACAGTACAGTGGCCTATTAAATGGCCTAGATATTGTATATTTCAAAGTACAAAGCCGTGTAGTAACTGAACAGACGGTGGGTATGTACACCAGGTATGTGAGATACTTTAACAAGAAAACGCACAGTACAGTGGCCTATTAAATGGCCTAGATATTGTATATTTCAAAGTACAAAGCCGTGTAGTAACTGAACAGACGGTGGGTATTTACACCAGGTATGTGAGATAATTTAGCACGAGAACGCACAGTACAGTGGGCTATTAAAATGCCTAGATATTGTATATTTCAAAGTACAAAGCCGTGTAGTAACTGAACAGACGGTGGGTATGTACACCAGGTATGTGAGATAATTTAACAAGAGAACGCACAGTACAGTGGCCTATTAAATGGCCTAGATATTGTATATTTCAAAGTACAAAGCCGTGTAGTAACTGAACAGACGGTGGGTATGTACACCAGGTATGTGAGATACTTTAACAAGAGAACGCACAGTACAGTGGCCTATTAAATGGCCTAGATATTGTATATTTCAAAGTACAAAGCCGTGTAGTAACTGAACAGACGGTGGGTATGTACACCAGGTATGTGAGATACTTTAACAAGAAAACGCACAGTACAGTGGCCTATTAAATGGCCTAGATATTGTATATTTCAAAGTACAAAGCCGTGTAGTAACTGAACAGACGGTGGGTATTTACACCAGGTATGTGAGATAATTTAACAAGAGAACGCACAGTACAGTGGCCTATTAAATGGCCTAGATATTGTATATTTCAAAGTACAAAGCCGTGTAGTAACTGAACAGACGGTGGGTATGTACACCAGGTATGTGAGATACTTTAACAAGAAAACGCACAGTACAGTGGCCTATTAAATGGCCTAGATATTGTATATTTCAAAGTACAAAGCCGTGTAGTAACTGAACAGACGGTGGGTATGTACACCAGGTATGTGAGATACTTTAACAAGAGAACGCACAGTACAGTGGCCTATTAAATGGCCTAGATATTGTATATTTCAAAGTACAAAGCCGTGTAGTAACTGAACAGACGGTGGGTATTTACACCAGGTATGTGAGATAATTTAACAAGAGAACGCACAGTACAGTGGCCTATTAAATGGCCTAGATATTGTATATTTCAAAGTACAAAGCCGTGTAGTAACTGAACAGACGGTGGGTATTTACACCAGGTATGTGAGATAATTTAACAAGAGAACGCACAGTACAGTGGCCTATTAAATGGCCTAGATATTGTATATTTCAAAGTACAAAGCCGTGTAGTAACTGAACAGACGGTGGGTATGTACACCAGGTATGTGAGATACTTTAACAAGAAAACGCACAGTACAGTGGCCTATTAAATGGCCTAGATATTGTATATTTCAAAGTACAAAGCCGTGTAGTAACTGAACAGACGGTGGGTATGTACACCAGGTATGTGAGATACTTTAACAAGAGAACGCACAGTACAGTGGCCTATTAAATGGCCTAGATATTGTATATTTCAAAGTACAAAGCCGTGTAGTAACTGAACAGACGGTGGGTATTTACACCAGGTATGTGAGATAATTTAGCACGAGAACGCACAGTACAGTGGGCCTATTAAAATGCCTAGATATTGTATATTTCAAAGTACAAAGCCGTGTAGTAACTGAACAGACGGTGGGTATGTACACCAGGTATGTGAGATAATTTAACAAGAGAACGCACAGTACAGTGGCCTATTAAATGGCCTAGATATTGTATATTTCAAAGTACAAAGCCGTGTAGTAACTGAACAGACGGTGGGTATGTACACCAGGTATGTGAGATAATTTAACAAGAGAACGCACAGTACAGTGGCCTATTAAATGGCCTAGATATTGTATATTTCAAAGTACAAAGCCGTGTAGTAACTGAACAGACGGTGGGTATGTACACCAGGTATGTGAGATACTTTAACAAGAAACGCACAGTACAGTGGCCTATTAAATGGCCTAGATATTGTATATTTCAAAGTACAAAGCCGTGTAGTAACTGAACAGACGGTGGGTATGTACACCAGGTATGTGAGATACTTTAACAAGAAAACGCACAGTACAGTGGCCTATTAAATGGCCTAGATATTGTATATTTCAAAGTACAAAGCCGTGTAGTAACTGAACAGACGGTGGGTATGTACACCAGGTATGTGAGATACTTTAACAAGAGAACGCACAGTACAGTGGCCTATTAAATGGCCTAGATATTGTATATTTCAAAGTACAAAGCCGTGTAGTAACTGAACAGACGGTGGGTATTTACACCAGGTATGTGAGATAATTTAACAAGAGAACGCACAGTACAGTGGCCTATTAAATGGCCTAGATATTGTATATTTCAAAGTACAAAGCCGTGTAGTAACTGAACAGACGGTGGGTATTTACACCAGGTATGTGAGATAATTTAACAAGAGAACGCACAGTACAGTGGCCTATTAAATGGCCTAGATATTGTATATTTCAAAGTACAAAGCCGTGTAGTAACTGAACAGACGGTGGGTATGTACACCAGGTATGTGAGATACTTTAACAAGAAAACGCACAGTACAGTGGCCTATTAAATGGCCTAGATATTGTATATTTCAAAGTACAAAGCCGTGTAGTAACTGAACAGACGGTGGGTATGTACACCAGGTATGTGAGATACTTTAACAAGAGAACGCACAGTACAGTGGCCTATTAAATGGCCTAGATATTGTATATTTCAAAGTACAAAGCCGTGTAGTAACTGAACAGACGGTGGGTATTTACACCAGGTATGTGAGATAATTTAACAAGAGAACGCACAGTACAGTGGGCTATTAAAATGCCTAGATATTGTATATTTCAAAGTACAAAGCCGTGTAGTAACTGAACAGACGGTGGGTATGTACACCAGGTATGTGAGATAATTTAACAAGAGAACGCACAGTACAGTGGCCTATTAAATGGCCTAGATATTGTATATTTCAAAGTACAAAGCCGTGTAGTAACTGAACAGACGGTGGGTATGTACACCAGGTATGTGAGATACTTTAACAAGAGAACGCACAGTACAGTGGCCTATTAAATGGCCTAGATATTGTATATTTCAAAGTACAAAGCCGTGTAGTAACTGAACAGACGGTGGGTATGTACACCAGGTATGTGAGATAATTTAACAAGAGAACGCACAGTACAGTGGCCTATTAAATGGCCTAGATATTGTATATTTCAAAGTACAAAGCCGTGTAGTAACTGAACAGACGGTGGGTATTTACACCAGGTATGTGAGATAATTTAACAAGAGAACGCACAGTACAGTGGCCTATTAAATGGCCTAGATATTGTATATTTCAAAGTACAAAGCCGTGTAGTAACTGAACAGACGGTGGGTATGTACACCAGGTATGTGAGATACTTTAACAAGAAAACGCACAGTACAGTGGCCTATTAAATGGCCTAGATATTGTATATTTCAAAGTACAAAGCCGTGTAGTAACTGAACAGACGGTGGGTATGTACACCAGGTATGTGAGATACTTTAACAAGAGAACGCACAGTACAGTGGCCTATTAAATGGCCTAGATATTGTATATTTCAAAGTACAAAGCCGTGTAGTAACTGAACAGACGGTGGGTATGTACACCAGGTATGTGAGATAATTTAACAAGAGAACGCACAGTACAGTGGGCCTATTAAATGCCTAGATATTGTATATTTCAAAGTACAAAGCCGTGTAGTAACTGAACAGACGGTGGGTATGTACACCAGGTATGTGAGATAATTTAACAAGAGAACGCACAGTACAGTGGCCTATTAAATGGCCTAGATATTGTATATTTCAAAGTACAAAGCCGTGTAGTAACTGAACAGACGGTGGGTATGTACACCAGGTATGTGAGATACTTTAACAAGAAAACGCACAGTACAGTGGCCTATTAAATGGCCTAGATATTGTATATTTCAAAGTACAAAGCCGTGTAGTAACTGAACAGACGGTGGGTATTTACACCAGGTATGTGAGATAATTTAACAAGAGAACGCACAGTACAGTGGCCTATTAAAATGCCTAGATATTGTATATTTCAAAGTACAAAGCCGTGTAGTAACTGAACAGACGGTGGGTATTTACACCAGGTATGTGAG
The DNA here is from genome assembly GCA_900303285.1 of Rhinella marina. Classification (NCBI taxonomy): domain Eukaryota; kingdom Metazoa; phylum Chordata; class Amphibia; order Anura; family Bufonidae; genus Rhinella; species Rhinella marina. The sequence continues at coordinate 240,231 of ONZH01000607.1, read as the reverse complement.
ATAATTTAACAAGAGAACGCACAGTACAGTGGCCTATTAAATGGCCTAGATATTGTATATTTCAAAGTACAAAGCCGTGTAGTAACTGAACAGACGGTGGGTATGTACACCAGGTATGTGAGATACTTTAACAAGAAAACGCACAGTACAGTGGCCTATTAAATGGCCTAGATATTGTATATTTCAAAGTACAAAGCCGTGTAGTAACTGAACAGACGGTGGGTATGTACACCAGGTATGTGAGATACTTTAACAAGAGAACGCACAGTACAGTGGCCTATTAAATGGCCTAGATATTGTATATTTCAAAGTACAAAGCCGTGTAGTAACTGAACAGACGGTGGGTATTTACACCAGGTATGTGAGATAATTTAACAAGAGAACGCACAGTACAGTGGCCTATTAAATGGCCTAGATATTGTATATTTCAAAGTACAAAGCCGTGTAGTAACTGAACAGACGGTGGGTATTTACACCAGGTATGTGAGATAATTTAACAAGAGAACGCACAGTACAGTGGCCTATTAAATGGCCTAGATATTGTATATTTCAAAGTACAAAGCCGTGTAGTAACTGAACAGACGGTGGGTATGTACACCAGGTATGTGAGATACTTTAACAAGAAAACGCACAGTACAGTGGCCTATTAAATGGCCTAGATATTGTATATTTCAAAGTACAAAGCCGTGTAGTAACTGAACAGACGGTGGGTATGTACACCAGGTATGTGAGATACTTTAACAAGAGAACGCACAGTACAGTGGCCTATTAAATGGCCTAGATATTGTATATTTCAAAGTACAAAGCCGTGTAGTAACTGAACAGACGGTGGGTATTTACACCAGGTATGTGAGATAATTTAACAAGAGAACGCACAGTACAGTGGGCCTATTAAATGCCTAGATATTGTATATTTCAAAGTACAAAGCCGTGTAGTAACTGAACAGACGGTGGGTATGTACACCAGGTATGTGAGATAATTTAACAAGAGAACGCACAGTACAGTGGCCTATTAAATGGCCTAGATATTGTATATTTCAAAGTACAAAGCCGTGTAGTAACTGAACAGACGGTGGGTATGTACACCAGGTATGTGAGATACTTTAACAAGAGAACGCACAGTACAGTGGCCTATTAAATGGCCTAGATATTGTATATTTCAAAGTACAAAGCCGTGTAGTAACTGAACAGACGGTGGGTATTTACACCAGGTATGTGAGATAATTTAACAAGAGAACGCACAGTACAGTGGCCTATTAAATGGCCTAGATATTGTATATTTCAAAGTACAAAGCCGTGTAGTAACTGAACAGACGGTGGGTATTTACACCAGGTATGTGAGATAATTTAACAAGAGAACGCACAGTACAGTGGCCTATTAAATGGCCTAGATATTGTATATTTCAAAGTACAAAGCCGTGTAGTAACTGAACAGACGGTGGGTATGTACACCAGGTATGTGAGATACTTTAACAAGAAAACGCACAGTACAGTGGCCTATTAAATGGCCTAGATATTGTATATTTCAAAGTACAAAGCCGTGTAGTAACTGAACAGACGGTGGGTATGTACACCAGGTATGTGAGATACTTTAACAAGAGAACGCACAGTACAGTGGCCTATTAAATGGCCTAGATATTGTATATTTCAAAGTACAAAGCCGTGTAGTAACTGAACAGACGGTGGGTATTTACACCAGGTATGTGAGATAATTTAGCACGAGAACGCACAGTACAGTGGGCTATTAAAATGGCCTAGATATTGTATATTTCAAAGTACAAAGCCGTGTAGTAACTGAACAGACGGTGGGTATGTACACCAGGTATGTGAGATAATTTAACAAGAGAACGCACAGTACAGTGGCCTATTAAATGGCCTAGATATTGTATATTTCAAAGTACAAAGCCGTGTAGTAACTGAACAGACGGTGGGTATGTACACCAGGTATGTGAGATACTTTAACAAGAAAACGCACAGTACAGTGGCCTATTAAATGGCCTAGATATTGTATATTTCAAAGTACAAAGCCGTGTAGTAACTGAACAGACGGTGGGTATTTACACCAGGTATGTGAGATAATTTAACAAGAGAACGCACAGTACAGTGGCCTATTAAAATGCCTAGATATTGTATATTTCAAAGTACACAGCCGTGTAGTAACTGAACAGACGGTGGGTATTTACACCAGGTATGTGAGATAATTTAACAAGAGAACGTACAGTAAGGCCTATTAAATGGCCTAGATATTGTATATTTCAAAGTACAAAGCCGTGTAGTAACTGAACAGACGGTGGGTATGTACACCAGGTATGTGAGATACTTTAACAAGAAAACGCACAGTACAGTGGCCTATTAAATGGCCTAGATATTGTATATTTCAAAGTACAAAGCCGTGTAGTAACTGAACAGACGGTGGGTATTTACACCAGGTATGTGAGATAATTTAGCAAGAGAACGCACAGTACAGTGGCCTATTAAAATGCCTAGATATTGTATATTTCAAAGTACACAGCCGTGTAGTAACTGAACAGACGGTGGGTATTTACACCAGGTATGTGAGATAATTTAGCAAGAGAACGCACAGTACAGTGGCCTATTAAAATGCCTAGATATTGTATATTTCAAAGTACACAGCAGTAGTGCCAAATATAGTTTGGTATGTAGCAGAGCACCTAATACACCACTAATGCCTCTCTCTGTCCCTACTCCAGCAGCTATCCCTGAATACAGCAGCCGTTCTCTGTAAAGTCTATATTGTAGTAAAGCTATCACTGAAGTCCACTGTAGTAGCCCTGATAAGGGCTTTTAATCACGCTCCTGCCTGTCCAACAGCTAAAATCTGTCTCTCCCTTCTCCAGCCTCTGTCCCTGACTAAGTTCACGCAGCATATGCGTACGAGCAGGAAGAGCTGAGTTTTTATGATTCGAGGTCACATGGTTTTTCCAGCCAATCCATGTAGACGCTGTTTTCGCGCTGCCAGCGTGCTCAGCGTGCCTGTCATACCCCCCCTGCATGTTGATTGGTGGAAAAAGAGCGCCAGGGAAGGTGGGAGGGGAAACGAATTCTAAGTGCGCCATCGCCGTTATACTCGATTGAAATCGAGTGTGCCGAATATCGTAGTATTCGATCGAATACCGGCTCGATCGAACACTACTCGCTCATCTCTAGTTATAAGGAATTAAATTACATGAAACAGAGACCTACTACCAACCAGTGGTATTCAGAATGTCATGAACCAAAATGATAAAAATGGTCGTAATAATTAAACATCCCATTAACAGTACTTCAGATAAACATCATCCCATGCCCTTCAGAATTTATTGTATATTCAATATATTTTCCTTCTTTTTCTCTGATAGACTTTTCAGTCAATTTTCAGCCAGAACTTCCTGAATTCCAAAGATGTGAAAATGTTCATCCAAGCTTCTCTTTCTCAAGAAAGTTTGATTCTTTCTTTAAAGTGCATCCACATGCCACTACTGACAGATCACTAGCAGTCCTCATATTCTTCACCAGCTATTGCAGCGGCCAGTGCTGCTAGTGCTTCAGCCACATCTGGATCCATATCCTCTTCCAGGTATGGTCCATTTGTAACTACTATACCTTTCTTTGAACCCCGTGCTGCACTTCTTTCGATAATGAGGTGAACCAATGAAGGAGGTCTTGACCTATCTATAAAAACATGGTCTTCTGATGCGGATCTGGATCCATGGGCAGCTTTATATGGAGGATCTTTGTTAGAGTCATGTACATGATTTGCCTCTTTAGGAAGACTAATGAACTGTGTGATATTTCCAATGTCATTGGAGGATTCTAAATGTAAGTTACTACTTTGGATCTCAAGTATTGCACTTTCTGTAAGAGAAGTATTTTCCTGCATTGATCCAGATAGCTCATGCTGAATGCATTCTGGCTCATCAGAATTGGTTGTGTGGTCATTTGACGTGTCTAACCTATCTTGGCTGGAAGTAGGTGTTGACTGCACATTGTCATGAGATTGGGAGGAACGGGCATCTTGTTCTTTGTCATCACCTATAAAGTTCCCATTTAAAATGGCATATGATGAGAAACTGTTTGGTTCTGTGGAATCTGCTTCATCAGTTTTAGCATTGATCTTTTCGGGCTCATTGTACAAATCATGTGAGCCAGTGAATCTGTCTCGTTCGATTACGTTGTATCCCTCACTCATAAGTTCACTGATCTTTATAGTTGGAGACTTGGAACGGTCATGATCATAGCTGTGTGCTTCATTGACATATCCATTTGTCGGCTGTTCTTGTGGTTTGAACATGTAACTAAAACACAACAGAAGGTTACTTGTACTTCATAATGTACATTCAGATATCAAATTGTAAAAACAACATAAAACCTGCTAAAACCTGCTTAACCCCACTGCCTTTAAGCAGACCTTAGGTTGCCTCTGATATTGTCACCCTTAGACATTCCCCTTGGGTACCAGGCATAAGCACTATCTGTCTCCTGCAGCAGAATAGATTTTGAGTTACTGACTTCCATGTTCTCTACCCTATATCTGCCTCTCTTGTGTACCTTGTACAACATACCTCTGCTGTAATACCTTGAACCTTTCTTGCCCTCTTGGAATAGTACAAAAGGGATAGGCACTCACTCTAACTCATCCCACATGCACTCTGGTACAATATCGAAATACATTATATTTTTACTTAAAAACAAGCAGTATACCTGTTCAGCATTCTACAGCAGTTGCACCCCATCTGGTTAAGGTCTCTTAACACCTGTATGTAAAATAATAATTTGGGGAACAAAAGTCCAAAGTTAGATTATTTTGGTCAGTAAATGTCAGTGAACCAGCAAAAAATCTAGTTCTTTCACTCAACAAATATCAAATGGGAAATGTTCCATATCCCGCTATTCACACCATTAATATATACTACTCAACTGCATTACTGTGATAAGTAAACCTAAGGGGTTTTCTGATTTATAAGAACCCCTTCAGTGCCCCAAGTGTGATAAAATCATAAAACAATATATACTCACTGATGCTGATGCTCCGTTGCTCATCTCTAGTTTTTTACAGGCTGCATCAACGATGTTTCTGTATAAAGCATGTGACTGCTGCAGCCAATCACTGGCCTCATGCCATGTACCACTGATGCCAGTGATTGGCTGCAGTGGTCATGTGCCGCATACAGCAATGTCACCGCTGCAGCTTGTAAACACAAACCTAGAGGTTAGAGCTGGAGCAGAAGGGTGGGAAACTTTGGGAGATTAAGTGGTGAGTATATGATGTTTTATTAGGTTTCTTATAAGTCGGCATCCTTATTAAGTAATTTTCACATTACAGAATGTATCCTGACTGAGCAAATCCTGGTGGACCCCTGGATTATAATGGATTCTGTCATGTTAGGCTACATTCACATCTGTGTTGAAGGCTCCGTTGGGGGCTTCCGTCACAGAATTCGTCAAAAATAGCAGAAAGAAAAGTCTACTTTTTCTCAGCTGAAAAAAATGTTCTTCTGAACAGAAGTGTAATGGATTCCATTATAGTCAACAGGATCTGTTAGGCTCAGTTCCCGTCAGTTATGTGCCAAATCCGATACTTCCTCCATTATATTCATTCTTCTGCTCCTATAACAGGGCAGAAGAATCCTTGATAAGATAATAGAAGTAAAAATTGACCTTAGTGGATCATGTCAGATCCATTAAATGGAAGCAGAAGTAATGTGGACAGCACCAGCGGATGGAAAATTATACACAGATGCAACAGTCGCATTCCCCATCCAGAATCCAATCAAAGAGAAAAATATTGCCAGTATCCTCTTCAGTGAAAACTTTTGACAATTATAAAGTGGTTCTTAAAAGTTTGTGAACGCTTCAGAATTTTCTACATTTCTGCATAAATTTGACCTAAAACTATAGCAGATTTTTGACACAAGTCCTAAAAGTAGATAAAGATAACCAAATCAAACAAGTTGAAAATATTAGACTTGGTCATTTATTTATTGAGGAAAATGATCCAATATGATGTGTCTGTGAGTGGCAAAAGTATGCGAACCTTTAGGATTAGCACATAACTTGAAGGTGTTTTCGGTCAATGGGATGACAATCAGGTGTAAGTGGGCGACCCTTTTTATTTAAAGAATAAAAAGGAAGAGGAAGAGTTACTGATCCTCATCAGGCTGGAAAGTCTACAAAACCATCTTTAAAGGGAGTCTGTCACCTCATTTTCACCTATATAGCTAACAGCAGTGCCCCACAGACGATTGCATACACATCCCAGACCTACCTTTGTGCACTTTGTGTCTGTATTCCTCGTTCAGAAAAAGCACTTTTATTCTGCAGGAAAACAGCTCCCAAGTGCCCGGCTCTGCTGCTGCTACAAACCAGACTGGAGGGGGGAGGGCAGCTTTAGCTGCTCATATCTTGGGATTAGTAAGCTGACCTCCTTTGAAAGCTGACATTCCAAGCTTTAAAATGATACCAAAATCACAGCATTATATCCAGTATATCAGAAGATATAGCTGTTAGAAATCGAGTCAGGAGAGAAAGCTGTTTTTACTTTCACTTTCAGCCGGGCACTTGGGAGCTGTTTTCCTGCAGAATAAAAGTGCTTTTTCTTGACATGTAATACAGACACACAGTGCACACAGGTATGTCTGGGATGTGACATGTAATACAGACACACAGTGCACACAGGTATGTCTGGGATGTGACATGTAATACAGACACACAGTGCACACAGGTATGTCTGAGATGTGTATGCAATCTTCTGTGGGGGAGTGATGTTAGTTATATAGGTGAAAATGAGGTCACAGACTCCCTTTAAAGAGTTTGGGCTCCACCAATCCACATTCAGACATTAAATTAATCCACATTCAGAAAATGAAAGATCACTATTAGGGCTGTATGGACCAGGGTGGCTTGCCATTATTGAAGGAACAATGAATTCTGAATTATACCAGCAAAGTCGAAGCACACAAGTCGTTTTACCAAAAAAAGGTTTAATAAAAATTAAAGTTTAGGAATGGCCAAGGCAAAGTCCTGATCTTAATTTTGTGGAAGGACATGGGAGGAAACCCACCAACATAACAGAGTTGAAGCTATACGGAAGAATGGGCCAAAACTCCTCCAAGCTGATGTGCAGGACTAATTAATAAATACCAGAAATGTTTAGTTGAAGTTATTGCAGCACAAGGGGGTGACACCAGAGTTTTAAAGCATAAAAATATCTGCTATGTATTTATACATATCCGGGATGTAAGAAAGTTAAGCTTACCTGCAAGATATTCCATTAAAGGTCAGAGATGGGTGCCACATGCCTAGAAAAGAAAGTTTTCTGTCAGTACATAAAATAATAATAATGCACTTAAATCTTAAATAAAGTGTCATTTTCTTAGGCCTCCTTCACACATATGTTTTTAAGCATTTTAAACGCTTATAAAAAAAATACCATGGATTTTAACAGTTTGTCATAGGGTTTTTAAAATTATGTTTAATGCCATTTTGTAATATTTAAAACATGCCTTTTTTTGGAGTTTTAAGTCCTATAGAGAAGCCATTGGGAAAAATGTCAGAAAAATTGCGCATTTAAAAAAAAAAAAAAAAGGGCGCAGACCAACAAAAAAGCCCACCAAAACACCATAAACTTTTTGTCAGATTAAGTAACTCTGTAGATGGTGTAAGCTTAGGCTGTCTAGACTTTCCACAGATACAGTATTACATGGGCTTAGGCTGAATTAGACTCCTTTTTGTCTTCACATCTTACATCCACCCCCTTTCCAATGAAGCTCCACTCATTCACATTAAGCCCTGACGCATTTTTTAACAAGTTGGAAAAAGTGTAGAAACACTACCTGCGCCAAATTGCATCTATTTACACCACTTTTTGGACAGATTCTAGGCTCAGACATAATAGTAAATTTGAGTCATTGTTTGTAGTTCATTTATATTTCACTATACACACAAAACAGAAACACCATGGAGCCTTTTTCTGAAAAAAAAAAAAAAAAAAAAAAGGAGTGTGAAACCATTCTTAAAGGGGTTGTCCAGGCTACAGATATTGATGACCTATCCTCAGGATATAGGATTATGGTGGTCTGACAAATAAAATGAATTAAATATTATATAAATAATGAATCATATAAATAGTATGAAATCACAAGAGCCATGCACACAAGCACAATGAGCCAGATTTAGTAATACTGCCTAATATTTAGACACATGGGGGGAATTTATTATTCCCCCGACAGTTTTCTGACATAAAAAAATTTGAAACCCTGTGTTTGCAACTTTTTAAAACCATTTCCCTTGTCACTTTCCAAGAAGGGAGTGTGGGGAAGGGTGGAGCCAGCAGGGCCAGCAAATGTATTTTCTTTTACACTAGTTTTCTGGTGCATAAGAAGGATGAAATCTTTCTAGGGGCATAGACTAACAGAGGATGCACCTAACCTTGATACTAATGTCTGTAAAGCGCTGCAGAATATGTTACAGCTATATAAGTGAGTAAAATAATGGACTGGTGTAATATGCTGGTCTATGATAAATTCCCTCCATGAAATTCAGGATAGTCACAAGATACTCCAAGGTTATCACATCTTGCACAAAGCTAGATGTTTTACTATTTCTAATGCCACTTCAAGTTTGGCTTATTTGACATCATTATTTTGTACCAAAAAACTGTCACTCTGCATTAACAATGTAGCAGGTTTTACATATACTTTACGTCACTTGCCCCTTTTCTAGATGTTTTACAATACTGGGGCAGAATTACTAAACCTAGACAGACTGTGTAGACCTGCACCTCATTTATCACAGGGGCTCGGGCTGGATGATAATTGTGGTGCAGGGATAGACACTTTTTTCTGACTCTATACTAACTATAGTTGGCTTACTCTGAGAAAGATTTTTATGCCAGTATTGTTGCATGTTTGGCACAAAATGTTACATTTTAGGCCTGCCCTCTTTCCTGCGAATCCATGCTGCATTCCTGATAATTCTCATCCCTTTTCAAACGAGTTGGAAAAACCTGTAGAAAACTTAGTTAAGCCAAAATGCTCCAACCTGCACCACTTTTTGGACAGATTCGAGGTCTAGACACATTAGTAAATCTGGACCAATGTCTAGTGAGACACAAAAAGTGTCTTAAACACTTAATAACTGTGGAGCACGGGATGTACAACATAATTCTGGCTCAGTTTGATTTATAAATGTGCCCAAACACATACTGTACGTATTGAGCATCACCATAACCATAGCAAATTGTTATATAAATTTAAAACATTATTTACAATGATTAGTGAATGGTATAAAACACAATAAAAAGTATTCTTCTCAGTATATAAATTAATCTCGCACATATACCGTATGCACCGATAAATGGTGACAAAACTATGTGTAACTACCTAAAAAAACAAGGCATCATATAATGAATTAATAAGTACTATGTTTCACCATAAATCAGGATGACCTGTACTGTATACTACCGCCCTGACGTTCTTCTCAGCTACATACATTAGTGACATTGGTGCTTTGCCATTATACTCTGTAGGCCCAAACTATACAACAGCTGCACCACCCGAGACGGGAGAACCTTATTCATCTCATGTCAGATGCAGTCGCACCCATAATACAGTTGTTCAGGCTATTTTAGTTTGTGAAGATCAGACATTGATAGATCCCTGTTCTCTAAATACAACTTGTCGCCAACTCACACCTGATTGGCATCCCATTGATTGGTAAGACCTGACTCCAATATCACCTTCAAATTACCTGCTAATCTTAAAGGTTCACATACTTTTGTCACTCACAGACACGTGATATTGGATAATTTTCCTTAATGAATAGGTCTGACATGTTTGACTTATTTGATTTGGTTATCTTTATCTACTTTTAAGATCTATGTGAAAATCTGATGTAGTTTTAGGTCAACTTTATGCAAAAATATAGAAAATTTCGAAGGGTTCATAAACTTTCAAGTATATATATCTTCATATAAGCACAAAAAGTAGATAATCTATCATGCCCTAAACTTTGAGAACATGTTAGCACGAGTGGTATACCTGCAATCAAAGGTGGGGCAAGCTCCCTTGGTACCCTTGGCAACAGCTGTAAGTAGGAGTTTCTTCACCCAGTTAAGTTGTATACATTAAAATACACAGTGGTGGTTATATCACAAACTGCTAAACTACTCACATAGCGCTGATTCATAGCATAATATACATTACATTACACCTACATATCGTCACACACATTACACATACTTATGTCTCTGGCAGATTGCTGCCACATCCCAGCAGTTGAGAGGGAGTCATGCTGAGCAGAGGACAGAGGATCTCTGCAGACTCTCTTCTCCATCCTCTTCTGTCTGTTCCATCAGAGCTGTTACCTGAATCAAGTTACAGCAGATGGTAAGATTCTCCAGCCGTTGTAACTAGAGATGAGCGAATCGAATCCATGGAAGTGGAATTCGATATGAATTTCAGGATAAATTCCATTTGCAGCGAAGCCGAATTTCCTCATGCTTCGTGGTAGCGAATCGATTTAACCTGAAATAGTGTATAAAAAAAAAAAAAAAAATCCATACTTACCTCGTCCATTTACTCGCGACGGTCCGGCCGCCACCATCTTGATTGAAGATCTCATCCGAAATCCCGTGCGTGGTGATGTATGATGTCACCATGCCTGCAGGCGTGATGACATCATCTCGGACTGCCCAAGAATTTGCGCCAGATCTTCAAGCAAAATGGCGACAGCCGGTCAGTTGTGAGCTAATGGAAGTGGTAAGTATGATTTCATTTTTTTTAATGTTAATATTACGCTGTTTTTACACTGAGATGCCGTGATCATGTATGAACACGACATCTGAGGGGTACAATCATGGGGAGCAGCGCTATCACACTTCGTGAAGTAATTTTTAAACAATTCTGTGAAGCAGCCGAATCGAATTTCCTAATGCCCCTTTCACACGAGCGGGAGACTCGCATGTCTCCCACAACGCATCTACAGGGCTGGACTCCTGCACTGACTGGGATCGCATATAATGCTATGCGATCCCTGTCAGTGCCGAGTCCAGCCCTGTAGATGCGTTGCGGGAGACATGCGAGTCTCCCGCTCGTGTGAAAGGGGCATAAAACTTTGCTCATCTGTAGTTGTGACTTTCAGGCTTACCTGGCTGAACCTGCGCCTCAGCTTCCTTCCTCTCTCTATTCCCCTTTATCTGCCAGGGATTGCTGAATGTAGCATAAAATCTGCCAAACTGAAAGTCATTAATTTAATTACACTAAAGACATTCATTACATAAACATTCATTACACCCCAGAACTATGGCCCTGTCTCACATAGAGGCCAATTTTAAGTTCAACGTTGAGGAGAAAACTTTCTGACATCTTTTTCTGCCTCTGAACCAGACCTAGTAGTGCTACTCCTGATCTCAGAGAAGAAGGGTTGTACAGTATTTATACCTGATAGAGATGAGAGAATTTCTTAAAATTCGATTCTGGGCTGAATCGGCCACCTGTTCGATTTGGGAATGAAAATATTCAACCCAAATCAAGTGACCCAATTACCTAGAAATGTCTCTTTCTCTCTCATTCTCCTTCATGTTCTCTGTCTCTTTTCTTGTGCATTACATTACATAAAATTTGGGTTCGTTAGAATCAAAACTTTTAGCAAAATTTTTTACAAAATTCACATTTTGTACTCGATTTGCTCATTTCTAGTCCCTGATTCATTTTTTACCCCTCAGTTGTGCATATACAACCATTCAGAAGAGCTACCAACTATACAAAGAAAACGACCTAATAAATAAAAAATGCTGATATTTTTGAGAGAATAAATTTGTAGATCAGAAAAATTTAGAAGTTTCGAAAGAAAACCCGATGGATTTTTCTAGGTAAATGAATGACACACTTAGCTGGACATACAGTTTAACATTCGGTCAGATAGAGCCAACCACAGAGTATTATGACAGTCCATGTCTCCATAGCTGCCCCTAAATCCTATTATCAATCTGTGCTGTGTGTATTATCCCCAGTCCATGTACAAAGCACACGGCTGTAACTGGATGGTAAACATGCCGCCCTGAGCACACATTACATCACAAATGCAAAGTGCAGGACACGGACGTCTTATCTGGAGGAGGAGCTTCTCACAACCACAATAACTGGCTCTGTACCTTTTAATGGAAACAATTTGCATGTTGGCTGAACAGCCTCAGCGAGCGAGTTTTACACGAACCACCACACCCTTCTTTGTTTTTCAATGCTTGTCAATTTTAATACAGGTCCTTAGGACATACATATTTGATGTTTCCATAGCTGAAATCTTAATTCTAGTGAAAATCCCAGTACAAAATTTAGGTAAATCCACGACTTCTTATAGGAATTTATGATCTGTGTTCTTTCACAATAAATATACTTTTTTTCAAGGCATTTGGGTGACAACCAGCTTTCCCATGTACCTGACTAATAAACCTGGCTCAGGAGTTGACTGACCATAGACCCTTTTGGGCTGATTCCTGGTGGACCGATGCCCAGTGGCAGCTCCAGGTACCCAGCTGGCGAGTCAGTTTAATACTGTGGCAAGGAAGGGGAGCTGATGGCTCCTTGCCCTGCAGTTCACCCTTAGGGGCTTCAGGGCTTGTGGCCTGATCAATATTTGGCAGTAAAATAGCGCAGGCAGTTGCAAGGCAATGATATCATCACAACCACCTGCTTTAGGTGGCAGGCAAGTCACTGGGAGTACTGTAGGGGACATTACTCACTGGGGGCGCTATAGTGGGGAATTACTGGGGTACTAGTCACAGGGAGCACTCTACGGGGACAGGACTGGGGTACTATAGGGACATTATTGGGGAATTTTAATACCGGGACACTATAGGGGAATTACAATGGGCACTATGGAGAGAATTTTTAATACTGGGGACTCTATAAGGTTCATTACTGGGGGCATTTTTTTAATACTGCAAGGTACTAAAGGAGACATTATTAATACCAGGGTAACTATGGGAAATTTCTATTACTAGAGGCATTATAATTTTTGGCATTTTTGTTACTGGGGGCACTATAAGGGGCATTATTACTGGGGCACTTTGTTGTTTTTTTTTTACAATGATGGGCTCGGTGCCGTTTATGACAAGGTGTTATAGTATTTGGAGCACTGGGGAGCACAGTGGGCCCAGTATTAGGGGTGGCAGGATGACACGGTTGGGGACCTTATGTTGAGAGGGGGGGGGGGAGGATGACGGAAAAGTATGTAATCTGAAATATCTATGTGTCAAATTTTACAGAGACATGGCTTAATGAAGTCGACTTGGCAGTCTAGACCGAATGAAGAAGATGATGTAACAGGTAGTGTAGATTTCAGTTTAGGCGCACAGACTGCCTGAGGATGCACCTGATTTATGACAAGGCGTTCGCCTCGTCCTCAAGAGCAGGGCATAGTACAGACTGGTGTATTATACCAGTCTATGATAAATTCTCCCCTAGTTTGAAAGTGATATTCCTTTTTTTATTTATTGAAAATCAGCTATTTTTGAAAAATAAATTCTAGCTAGGTTTAATGAAAAATTTTGCTCTGCTTGTCTTTTGCAGCCTTCATGTATTCTCATACATTGCAGGCTGCTCAGTCACTTTCAATGTGAAATCTATTAGACAAACTCTCTCTGAAGTCCCTCTCTCCATGCTCCTAAAGCTGACACGCCTTTTTGATTTAAGTTTATTTGGTTCTAAAGATCTCATTTTAGATTTGTGTTCAGGAGGGTAAAAAGAGGGGCTACAGACCTTGCTGTCAGAGAGCTCGTCTGATGGGTTTTACACTGAATGGGCCTGACCAGCCGGAAACGTATGAGAATACATGCAGGCCGCAGAAGACACACAGGGCAAATTTTTCATAAAAGCTAATAACAAAAATGCTTTTTAGCCAAAAATGCAGCATTTGAGTTCAAATACAAGTCCATAGCATTTAATTCCTTAAAGGGGTTGTCCAGTTTCTGACTCCAGGCACCCCCTGTCTATCAACTGTTTACCTGCTCGCCATAGACATTCCAGTGGCAAGCAGGTGTAATTACAGGTCCTTTATCCCATTAACTTGAATGGAAGGAGCAGTTGTAGTTGCTCAAGTGAAAGGGATGAAGGAGATGTAATTATACCTGCTTGCCTCTGCAATGCCAGCAGGTAAACAATGAAGAGAATGCATCGCTCACAGGAGCTCTACAGTCTCTTCAAACAGCTGACGGGCTGGGGTGCCGAGTGTCGGAAACCGGACAACCCCTTTAAGGGATTAAATGTTATGGACTTTTTATTTTTATTTTTTTACTGAAATACTGTATTTTTGACTAAAAAGCATCATTGTAATTAGCTTTTATTAAACAATTTGGCCTGAGGGCCTGAGGATAAGACATCAATATCTGAAACTCGACAACCCTTTTAAGAACGTGACATACTTTGGTACTTAAAAACAACGATATTTATATTTTTATCTCTGCATTTCTAAAGCCATAGATTTTTTTTTTTGGTCGAAATAGCTGTATGAAGGCTTGGTTTTATGGGATGAGTGTAGGACAGTTGGGACACTTGCATAATGACGAAATACTTTACCGTATAATGTGAAATTGCTATTGATATCTCAAAAAGAAGGTTGTGTATGAGTAAATGTTATTGTACACATTAGATGATTGTTGGCTGAACCCAAGGACCATCAAAAGTGTATTGGGGGTGTGCCAAACAACCCTCAAGGCAGATGTTGAATCTTGAATGCTATTTTTTGACATGCCCTTCCCAAGGGAGATAAGCTATTGCCAGAGATGTCTTGCAGAAGTTTATTCCCCTCACAATTAATGGCAGTTGCATGAACTTATGCCATGAAATCTGGCAGAAGCAGATTTACCTCTAGATGGCTACTCATGCTGTATATTGAACTGAAGCTCATATCATTGCCTTATGCTACCTATCACAAAAAATTACATTACGTTTTCTGAGACTTATATACTGATGACCTATTTTCTGGATAGGTGGTCATCAGTATTTGATCGGTGGCGGGTCTGACAACTGGGACACCCACCGATAAGCTGTTTGAGAAGACACAGGTACTCCTAGGAGCACCGTGGCCTTCTCGAAGCTCACCAAGCACAGCGCTGTACATTGTATAGTGGCTGTGCTTGGTAATGCAGCTCAGATCCATTTTCTTCTATGGGGCTGAGCTGATCCTAGGCCAAGTGACCGATGAACGTTACGTCACTGCTCTAGGAAAAGCTGCTACTGTGGGTGCTACTGCCTTCTCAGACAGCTGAAATGCGGAGATTCTGGGTGTCTGACCCCCACCGCTCAGATTCTCATCAGTATTAAAGTCTTGGAAAACCCCTTTAACTCCTTTAATCTATACTGTCTGAATGCTTTTGTATTAGATATTTATGTATAGAATGTGTGGTTCGGATATGGGTACCCTTTAGACAGTAATGTGGGTACTGCTACCATTGCTATCAATAGTACTTGTTTCTTCACATAACTGTGCCCTCCTTTATTAATCTGACATTTACATAGATTGTGGGAAGTAGTTTCTGAAGTTTCTCACTCTTATAAAAAGAGGTTTAGTGCTTGTCAAGGACAAAAGACATGGACATTCCTGTGTATCACAATGTTTTCACAGAGCAAATAAAGGAAAGAAGGCCCCAAGTAAATATGAAATAGCTGAACCCTTTGTCATCCCAATGTCTCCACCAAAGTTAATGGCACACCTCATGTAGAGGGACAATGATCTCAAAAACTGTTTCCAAAATTGTCTCACTATTCTTTTAAGCTAAGATAACACAGCATACTGGTAATGGTCTCGAGCAACAATGTAACTGTCATATGTGATTTCCGGAAGAAATGCTTAGCCTCCTCCAAGTGGTATCTATCATCCATATATACGACCATATTAATAAGAATCAGGGGCGCAGCTATAGGGGGTGCAGAGGTAGCAGTCGCTACTAGGCCCAGGAGCCTGTAGAGGGCCCAAAGACCTTTGTGTCGCATAAGAAGACACCAGTATTATAGAAAGTGCATGCTGGTCAAGTTACATCTCTGGCTGGAGGGAAGGGGTTAGGTCAAGAATTTGGCATGGGGGGTGCCATTTCACTTTTGGCCTCAGGCAGCACAAAGGCAATGTGCTTCCCTGCCCTTGGCTACAAAGCTCTGAGAGAAGGGGGCCCCAACTGAACTCTTGCACCAGGGCCCATGAGCCTTTAGCTACTCCCCTGATAAGAATGTATATCACATGGCATACATTTTTACTGGAAGGCTTTGTATGGAATATCACAGTCTTCTACCCTTTTCCATTCTGTAAGCTTGATACCCCTGTGGATGGGAGCCTGACAGAAACCAAAAGAACCAAGAGCCTCCATCGGTAAATTGGTATAATGGCGGCCTGTAGGTCTGTTCAATGTATGTGCCAGGAGCTTTCCTGGCCATACCGTAAGCATACACTGCCTTACATGCTGAGATTTCTCTCCAAATGACTATTTCCATTTTCATACCGCCATAGTATAACTATTTGAATTACGCTAACTAGTGTACATTGGACATTATGGCTATACTAAAGAGGTTCTCCAGGACTAAGTAAATACAGTGATCCCTCAAGATACAATGGCCTCAGGATACAATATTTTCAACATACAATGGTCTTTTCTGACCCATCGTAAGTTGAAACCAGACTCAACATACAATGTCTCAGACTCGGACCCAAACAATCAAGGCCACTTCTCTGGTAAATATCTATATTAGTTGCTAGTTATCAGCTATTCCTGACTGTTATATGCAAGGACTTGTTTTATCTGTCTTAGTTATCTGCTTATTTTTCTTAAATCTTAATTTTCCCTTATCTTGGATGACTTTTGGATCTTTGGAACCGATTACTCAACTTACAATGGTTTCAACATACAATGGTCCTCCTGAAACCAATTAATATTGTATCTTGAGGGACCACTGTACCTTTTACTTATCAGAATACAGTAGTTTAGTTAATTAATAGTTTCCTCAGGACTAGGCGTAACTACCAGAGTGGATCCTATAGGGCCTTGATTTTTTGCATTTGATATTTCAGGTGATCTACCATATTCCTTAAAATAAATTATTCACTGTAAAAGAAAATATGTGCCCCCATTGTCTATTTATGCCAACCAATTCATTCTGGTGCACTGTATGTAAAAAGGTCCAAAGGGGCGTGGACTTGCTTTCTGCTCAGTGGGTGGCACCCTCTGCATTAGTCTGATCCTGTCCAATTATAGTCTTCTGCAGAGGTCAGTGCTTACCAAGCAGAGAGCAGGTCTTCGCCCCTTTGGACCTAGGCTCTGCATTAACATACAGCTTGCCAGAACAAATTGGGAGGCATAAATGGTCAATGGGGGCATGAAGTTAAAAAAAAGGCAAAGATCAGGAGACCAGTAGGAATCTGACCATATAAAGCATGTACATTCGAAAAAGTCATTACAGATCCTCTTTAAGTCTATGGGGGTCGGAAACATCAGAAAGTTTTGATATTTATTATAAAAACTATATATACCCACACTATTTAACCCTTTTTAGTATTAATGAAGAAAGAAGCACAAAATGCTGTATACATGACTGAAAACTTTGAGACATGTAAAGGCCTTTTCTGACCTTAAGCAATTATGGCACACCTATAGAATAAGGCATAGATGTCTAGATGTTTGATCAAAGGGAGCACTACTGATCTAAATAATGGGATCCTGTATCAGGGAAAGTGTTGAGGAGAGCTAGTCAGTCCAGCTTCAGTCCATAGGAGATATGGAAGCAGCCATATAACATTCTGATAACTATAGGTTCATAACCTGCGACCCTCCAGATGTTGCAAAACTACTCTCAGCATGCCCTAATAGCTCTAGGTTGTCCAGGCATGCTGGGAGTTGCAGGTTGGGCATCTCTGTCATAGACAGAAATCCCTCTATCCCTGCAATGTATCATCAGTGAGAAGAATTTTACCATTATACTTAGCTAGTGGAGGAAAATCATGTTCTTTAGAGTCCATGTTGTATCCAGTTAATATTTAGCTGGATGTTGGATTCGGTAGCTGAGTTTAATAGTTCTTCTCATTTTAACACATAATGTACTGCACAGGCAGCAGGAAGAGGATGGAATCGTTCTATATTTGTGTACATTTTTGTATTTGTTTTTCTCTTTTTCATCCCTCTAAGACAGAACTGATCAAATATAATCTTTAGTATAATCCTGCTGTGTATAAGAGTTACTCCTATGTAGTCCTATTACCGTGCTTCTCACTCTAGTTGGTGTCTTTATGTATTCTTATGTACTTTGCTGTTGTAGGTAGCATCTGATATGTGTCTCTTATTCCTTATAGAAATCATACATATACATATTTGGGTCACTTTCCCTACAAAGGGCAGCGGCAGACTCCTTCATTCTGAGATCAGTATCTTGCATCCATTTAGCTACTGTAGGAATGTAGGATTTAACTTCTCCTTCTGCCGGCATGTTATATGCAAACTAGATGCCACCTGTCACATTCCCAGAGCATATGTGTGTGCGGTAAAATGAGAAAAGCCAAGATGATATTTCCTGCGTACTTAAAAATTGGGTGATTACTGGGTTCTACGGCGGATAGAGTCCTTGCAGAGTTTTTTATGCCACCGGTATCTGTTATATATATATGTATACCCATGGTAGAGACTATATGTAACTCTTTTGCTGTTTGAAAAGAGTCTGTCAGCAGTTTTTGTTCCTCAGACCTGCTGACGGAGATATGTTGACAGTGGGGAAAGCAATGTACACATACCTATGTGTGCGGTCATGCTTCATGCATGACCTGGAAATCAAAGTTTAATGCTTCTGGTGGAGGGATCACAGTCTCTTTAGGTGCAGTTCCCAGGCTCCCCAGCCCCTTCCCTCTGCTCCTGAATGGTGGATGTAGTGGTCTCCTGATTGAACTTGAGAGCCATCAAGAGAAGGGGTTGGAGAGCGTTCAGCACATATTGCCCTGGGCACTTATGCTTCCAGCACCAGAAGCATTACTTACAACATTGATTTATTGGTCATTTATGTAATAAAATGACTATGCACATAGTTATGTGTACACTGCTCTTCCCGTTGCCTACACAGCAGACACAATTGAATTTCTTAAAATTCAATTCAGGTCCAATATGCATAATAAAAAAAAAAAAAAAATAGATTAGGTTACAGATCGATTCTACCTGAATGAAATATGCTCCAGTTGCCCTGAAAGTATAACACTCTATGGTCTCTTATGACATATTTTTTCTGGAAAGACTATTTTCTGGGAGTCTTAGCTGCCTGAAAAGCCTTGGTTAGGGTACTTTTTCTTATAGAGGGACCCAATTATGCATGAGGAGTGTTGTAAGCCAAGCACTCCTCTGGGTTTCTGGGAAAACATATGAAAATTAGCACATCCTACATCTTCCGGTATCAGATCTAGGAAAACTAATTTACATATCTTTCCCAGAAATCCAGAAGAACATTGTCTGGCCTACAATACTCCGTACACGTTCACTCTCTGTAATGAGAAAGAGTACCCCCAGACAACGCATATATATTGCCCAGAAACCCAGAGTAGCATACTAGACTAGATAATGCAATGTTCAATGATAGCATGCTAGTAACACAACATGATGGCACAATGGTAATTCTCAACTACATGGTCTTTACTGGATGAGAACCAGAAATATGAGAACCAGAAATATATGTGAACTTCTATTGGGACAAGGCATGCAATTTTCAATATGATCATAGTCTCAAATTATTTGCCTGCTATAAAATATATGAAAAAGTGAAAAATTAGTAAAAGCAGACATATTTTGTTATGGGGAAAAATAACGAGTAAAGAATCTTTTTAAAGAGACACTGCAGTAAAAAAATAGAAAAAGGCCCCATTGTAATTATTTATCAGGTCCTCCAGATTATGTACCGTCCAATGGTTTGGTTCTGGTGTTTGCCACAAAATTTGTTTGGACCATTGGATCAAGCCTTTTGGGCAGAAAAGGAAGAAAAGGAACTGGAGAGTTCCCATGATAAACCTTTAGTCAGAATCAATCGTTTTCTCATTTTCATTACCCTTTATTACTCAGAAGGGTTGAACTTTTAGGGCAGGTTCACATCACCATTTTGAATTCCATTATTACGAAAAATAACAAAATTTGTAAGACGGAATTCAAAACGGAAACCTTTAGAGGCATTCCGTTTTGATGTCTATGGGCAAGCATAATGGATCTGTCTGGTTTCCGTTATGCAGGATGGAAAAGAAAGTCTGTCAACAGAACCTTGTTTTCCGTCCTGCAGAACAGAAACCATGCGGTTCCTTTATTCTTGCTTATAGATCTCAAAACGGAATTTCTCTAAAGGTTTCCGTTTTGAATTTCGTCTTACGAATTCCTTTATTTTCCATAATAAGCATGTTTTAATGGAAAGCAATAACGGAACTCAACGGTGATGTGAACCCAACCTAACAGTTTGCAAGTGGTTTGGCCAATTGTTGTCATGTTTGCCGGGTTGTGACCAGATCTCTGTCGGTCCCCACTATTGTTTATGGGGCCGACAGGCCTTCAAGCAACTTCCTGTTATGCCGGATCCAGAAATCTTCCAGCGTGCCGGAGATGTTAAGTGCTAGTGTGAAACTAGCCTAACACTCACCTGGACCTTTATTGCAAATTACTAGTAATAGATTCATAACTTCTAGTGGAATAAGAAAGGATTGGCACAATATGGAACATCAGAATAGATGCTCATTACATGGGGGATGGAAGCAGATGTTAGGAGAGGAGACAGGTCCTCTTTAAAGTACAGTTCCATATGAATCAATTATGATGTAACATGAAAATGAATATTTTGTATAAAAGTGTAACCTATATTATATTATTACCTACCCATTATCCACTACAAAGTATAACTATGGCATCTCCCCACCTCAAACAGCAGATGGAGGTCTCCCGCCATGGGAATAAGCTCCACTTTTAGAAATGAAGCAATCTGCCTGTTGTTTTTATCTTATACTTGTAATATGATGACCTTTCTATCTATGAAAATATTGATTTCTGTCAAGTCTTTCTATAGCGCTATTCTGTGATATCTCCTGTTTATGCTTGAATATAGGACGCGTATGCCTTTATTCATAACTTGTTCCACTATTCACATATTTTAATGATTCCCAGTATAATACATTGTAATATTCATGTTTGATATAATTTAGAAAGTTCATCATCTATCAATTAATCTCCTCACTCAAAACACATATATGCTTGGCCAATCTGAGCTTGTATGTGATTGGGGGAATTGGGAGAGATAGTTGTCAGTCGACAACTATTAAAGGTGTATGGTCACCTTAAATGTACCAAGCACATAAAAATTATGATGTACTACCACTTATACTTATACTTATAATGGAGAGCTATGCATTCTCACTGTTTATGAGAAGCACTGTGCAGCACCGTTTATGAGGGAGAGCTGTTCTGGCACTGTGTATTGGGAGCATTATGCTCGTACTGGTTATTAGGGTAACTCTGATGGCATTGTTGTTTATGGGGGGCAGTGCTCTGATACTTTTTAAGACTGCATTCACATAGAGTTCACGGCATCATTAGTTGCAGATTATGTAAAAAATGCTGTACAAAATAATGCAACATGCCGTGCCACCTTGTCTGGCAAAGTGCAGCATGATGCCACATGATGGAAACCCAATAGACCTCATGAAGAGAACCGGGTCCATCAGTGCCCATCATATGATGTTCTGATCCTATAAAGAACAATGTGAACACAGCCTAAGCAGGTACACTGCTGGCACTGTACATAGACATGGATAGAAGCAGAATATCTGATGTCTTCGCAATTTGGCAAAAACAATCAAAATCTACAATTCCTGCCCTGAACACCCCTGTAATATACCAGCGCTGACATTCATATTTACATGCTTGTCTAGAGCTAATCCAGACCTCGTGATGGGGGATTGACCACAAATCCTTCAGATCCTCTATTGATGAATTGTGTATATTCTGCTCCGCTTTGGGTAATGTAGATTTCCAGTAATTGCGAACCTCTCGATGTCCTTCTAGTCCAGTCCCTCCTACACACTGATATTAACACAATTCACTGTAATAACATTGAGCCATTCTGTGTCCTCCTGGGAGCAGACAAAACCTTCAGAAATCCTTTAATCTACAAAAGAGTGATTATGAGATTCCTACAATTTCCATATTGTCCGCCGCACTGATTTAGATTACCTTTCATCAGATATTTCCCCATGAACACGTTTCTGACGCAGTAAATGTCTAGAGACTTCAAAAAGACATCCAGGGACATTTACCTTCTATCTGACTGAGCACATCAAACAGCCAAGCGCGGCCGTAAATTGCCTTTCTCTAAGGTGCCTGCACACTTCCAAATCATTTATCTCTGGACCTTGAAATTAGCATTGGGTTCTTTAGTTATTTCATGGGGGCAATCTTTTCATACGTTAATAGGAGATGCATTAAAAAATGTTGATGGGAAACGTGAACTGTATAAGATGAATGTCAGAAGTGCGCTAACTATTCTAATATTCATACCGCAGGTTTATGAAGAAGCGAATGCCTCGCTGACTGGATGCTGCTTGTGTTATTTGGCCGGTCCCATAAGGTCAGAGATACAATATATGATAATTGGTGATGGATATAGAGTAATTATTAGCTGCAGGAGCTGTGCGTGGAAGTAGAGGGCGCTATCTGTGCTTAAAAAACAGACCTATAACTAAGAAATTAGGGGGTGTACAATAAAATGGCATACATGGTTCCAGAAATGTGGTGCCCACCATCTGGCAATATTAGAGAATGGCTTAAATAATCTGCTATTGAAGATTTTCATGGTTCCTGCACTGTCTTTTGGATCCTTCTTTGGTGTCGAAGAAAATGTAGACCTGTACCGATGCCGCACTTTCTGCACCAGTCACTTGATGCTGTAGGCCAACTTGCATTCACTTCCACTGACCTCCTGTGCACAAAGTCCATGAGCCTTTGAGGCTCGACGTTCTGGTCCATCACTGACATCATCATCATCTACTGTGGGCTAGGCTACCCGCATCATCAAATCAGTAGTCCCTGATTGGCTGGGTAAACACATGATCAGTTCATAGCATCCACAAGGTCTGCACCAGAAGTTGAATCTTATGTTTAGCTGGTCAGTCAGGGAGTAGTGATTTGAAGATGTAGACCTCCCAGCCCACAGTAGATGACAATATCGATGACGGACCGTACACTGAGCCGCAAGAACTCATGGGGGGAATTTATTAAAACTGGTATAAAGTAGAAATGGCTAAGTTGCCCCTAGCAACCAATCAGATTCCACCTTTCATTTTCCAAAGGAGCTGTGAAAAATGAAAGGGGGAATCTGATTGGTTGCTATGGGCAACTAAGCCACTTCTACTTTACACCAGTTTTGATAAATCTCCTCCATAGACTTTGTGTATGGGATGTCAGCAGAAGTGATCAGAAGATGAACCATAGTGTCACATGACTAGTTTAGAAATTAGGTAGCCGTACATTTATGCCAATGTAAGTCAATTATAAAGTTTGTCGTTTTTACCAATTTGTTAAGTTCACTTTCAGAATAGTGTTGGGTCTTGGAAAAGCCTTTTAATGTGAATGTCCTTGAACACCAATTGTTTTTTTTAAAGGGGCTGTGCCACCATTAAATGTCTTTTAAAAATAATTCAGCATGAAAACTAGTTACTTTTGTAATTTACTTACTGTTACAAAAATGCTCCAGTTGTGAGATATTATCCTTATTTCATTATAATTCTTCCACCCCCAGTGCTTAATCTGTATAGTAATAAGCATGTCCACCTACTGAGGTGGTCACACATGCTTAGCTCCATCCTTCAACTGTCAGAAGCCATATCTTTGTGACAGTTACAGGGAGAGAGCTGCAGTAAAAAGGACACATCCGCTGAGCTGCAGCAGAAAGGGCAGTCCCCTAAGCTGTTATATATAGAGAGAGAGCTGCAACAGAAAGGACACACCACCTGAGAAAGGACACGCCTCCCTGAGTTGTCAGCCTGAAGAGAATCTAGAAGAGAGATCAGAGGAATGAATGGGGAGATCTCTGGATCTATGTGAGGTACAGGGCTGGTTCTAGCTTTGTTAGAAAGAGACTGTCATGTCCATCCACAATCCAGCTCAAAAACAGTTAATGTGGCCACACATTTGTATTAAGGCAGATTCAACTCCTCCAAAGTAAACCCCTATTATCGGAGAGAAAGGTACCAATGGTGAAAGCACCTCGGACACAGGGATACATTCAACGCTTTAATGTACTCACAAGATTAAAAACACAATAGGCATATCATCACATTGGCGTGCTTTGATCCCTCTTCCTTGCCCGACCTAGGTTTCTCTTCCGCTTCCTCAGGGGCTCTCAAGTTGACCTCTTTCAGGTGTTTTTATACTCTATTAGTACTTCTAGGGGAGGGGCCATCACAAACCCTAATTTCCCACTTGTAATACATTTTCACAAAATATAGTTAAAATACACTTAAGGGGGTATTCCCATCTCACAAATGTAGTTTGTATAGTTAGATATAGCCATACCAATATTATTACTAATAGAATGTATTTATATAAAATGTAGTAGTGGTGGTCGGCTTGCTGTTGTTCAAACCCGCTCTGAGGTAACTGCTGTATTGTGAACGCACATTGCATCAGCATGCGGAGACACATCTTAGGTACTTTTACATCTGCGTTTTGGATGCTGCCAGTCCAAAATGCAATGGTCAGGATCTGTCCAAAATGCAGACTTTATAAATGGATCCTGCTCCATAGAGATGAATTGATCTTGGAACAGGATCCGTTTCTCTGCGTTTTGGAAGCGCAGACAAAAATACTACAACCCCAAGATGTGTCTCTGCATGCTCATGTAATGTGTGTTCACAATACAGCAGTTACCTCCGAGCGGGTTTGAACAAGAGCAAGCCGGTCACCACTAGTACATGTCCACGGTGGCCGTAACTAGGGGCAACGGCCTGACTGATGTGAGTGGGACAATGGAAATACAAATAGGAAAATCTTCTAAACAGTACATTTTATATAAATACATTCTATTAGTAATATTATTGGTATGGCTATATCTAATTGTACAAACTACATTTGTGAGATGGGAATACCCCTTTAATGATACAAACATTACAGCATATGTACAAATCTCGCAATAAAATATAAATACAAAACAAAACAAAAACAAGAATAAAAACCTATTGTAATACATAAAGTGTGAATTGGACCTACTTCACGTGAGGATCAGCAGCGCTCGTATCTGCGGTATTTCGGGGACTTATTTATTTATATTTGTTGTATTGGATCTGTTGATTTTTTAATACACGTTATTAGCAGCAGAAGTCAGTTTTTCTGATACAATGCAGCTTGTATTGTGCTGGAATACCCCTTTAACACATAAAATTCTTGCTGCTAGCAGTCACCATTAGAGAGATCTCAAGAGCTTATGGAATGCCACCTCATTAATATGAGTAGAAGTTATTATGGTTGCCACAAGTTATCCCCTATCCACTTGATAGGGGATTACTATCAGATCAAAGGGGGTCCTACCACTGATCATGAGAACATGGATCCCATACCTATCAGGATCCCTTGAACAGGTGGGGCAGGTGTCTTACTTCTTCATTCATCTGTATGGGGTTTTTGGAGATGGCTGAGTACATCGCTTGGCTACTTCTGGAACGCTCATAGAGATGAATAGAGTTGCAGTGCAAATAACCAAGCTGTCTCTCCGTTCATCTATACAGAATTCAGGAAGTTCAATAGAGATGATTGGAGTGGTAGTGCACATGCCCAAGATGCCGCTCCATTCATTTTGGGGTATTGGGTCTCTGTTCTTGTGACTGGTGGGGGTCAAAGCAGTAGGATCTCCACCAATCTAATCATTATACAACTTGTCACAACTTGAATACCCTTTTAAGCTCCCCCTAGTGGTGGCTGCAGGGTGCTAGAATTCCATAAGAGAATTATTAAGAGACTATTAGAGACTATTAAGTAATTCCCAGTATCTTCAGCAGTGGGAAGCAGTAAACTCAGGGTAATCACTAAGGTGACACTTCTTTATCGATGCATGTTCCTGGACATTTTGCTGCTGTCATGAAAACTGCATTACCCTCAAGTAACTTTTCATGGTCATGTTGGAATTAGGCTACTTTCACACTAGCGTTATGGGATTCCGGTATTGAGTTCCGTCATAGGGGCTCAATACCGGAATAAAACGCTTCCGTTTTGTCCCCATTCATTGTCAATGGGGACAAAACTGAACTGAAGACAACGGAATGCTCCTGAAAGCATTCCGTTCAGTCTTCAGACCGGAGAGCAAACCGCAACATGTTGCGGTTTGCTCTCCGTACTAGTTATCCGCACCTAAACGGATCCGGAATGACCCCCAATGCAAGTCAATGGGGACGGATCCGTTTGGTGTGGACACACTTGTAAACGGATCCGTCCTCCATTGACTTTCAATAGAGGTTATTCCGGATCCGTTTAAACGCTAATACAACCGGATCCGGAATTACGGATCCACAAGGTTGTATTACTCAGTACGGATCCGGCGGGTGAAGGGACCCGCCGGATCCGTACTAACGCTAGTGTGGAAGTAGCCTTAGACATAGAAACTACTTGTTTCTGTAGATAACTCATCCAATTTCCCTTGATTTCACCTTGATTAATGAGTGTAACATTATCATACAGGGAACAATGGCATGGGATAAAAGAATACATTGCCAGCTTTTACTTTACATTGCAGACAATATTACTTGGCTCGGCCCAGCATGTATGTTTCTCTTAATGGGGGAGGATGATAACAAGCCACTGCCAGAGGTCTTGGGGGTCTTTTATGCGGCCAATGTTCATTCCCGATCATCGTCTCTGTGGTAACATGCAGCTGATCATTGACAAATGAGCAAACATTCACTTGTCGGGTGATCACAACATTTCACAGGCATCTACTATCGGGGAGATTCTGATGCCCTAAAATCTTCATTCACTTTTTGTCTGAAGTATCAGCACCCAATTCTGTACCCTAAAATTCAGCTGTGACTGCAGTTAAAGGAGTTTTCCAAGATTTTTTAACTGATGACTTATCCTCTACGAGCAACTGTTTGAAAAGGCACCAGCTCTCGCAGTAGTGCTACACCCTACTATCAGCTTTTCCTAGGTCATGAGACATCACATTCATCAGTCACTTGGCCTAGGTGCTTGTCAGCCCCATTGAAGTGAATGGGGCTGAGCTACAATAATAATCACAACTGCTATCAAATGTACAGCACTGTGCTTGGTGAGCTGAGAGAAAGACATAGCACTATGGCGAGCAACGGTGCCTTCTCAAACAGCTGATTGTCGGGAGTCCCAGGTGTCGGACCCCCACCGATCAGATACTGATGGCCTATGCAGAGAACAGCCCTGGGTGTCGCACTGTCTGACTTGCCGGTCAGGGGCAACACACAATACAGCCAGTAGTTATACGTCAAAAAGCCTAGAGAACATATGGTCTCTGTGAGACTGAAGAGGATGTGTGGGGCGATTTATAGTGAAGATACATAAATCTGAGATGTTTCAGCAAAGGGTTAATTTGATTATTTCACTAAATGTCAAACATTTGGATGACGTCTTTATATCCCACCAACACCACTGAGGTCATCAGAACAATTCACAAGTATCTGTGAAGAAATGTGAAATATTAAAAGGATTTTCCAGGTTTTTGTAACTGATTACCTATCCCCTGGGTAGGTCATTAGTATCTCATCGGTGGGGTTTTAACACTCGGGACCCCCACCAGTCACCTGTTTGAGAAGGCCTTCTCCACACGTACCAAGCACAGCACCATACATTGTATTGCGGTTGTGCTTGGTCTCGCGGGTCAGCACCATTCACTTCAAAGGGGCTGAGCTGCTCCTAGGCCACGTGACTGATGAACATGTTGTCACTGGCCTAGAAAAAGCTGGAGAAGGCCACTACTGTGAGCGCTGCTGCCTTCTCAAACAGCTGATCAGCAGGGGTCCCGGGTGTCAGATCCCCATAGATCAGACACTGATGACCTATCCTGAGGACAGGTCATCATATTAAAGTCTCAGAAAACCCCTTTAAGCCTAAGGCTACTTTCACACTAGCGTTTTAAAATTCCGGTATTGAGTTCCGTCATAGGGGCTCAATACCGGAATAAAACGCTTCAGTTTTGTCCCCATTCATTGTCAATGGGGACAAAACTGAACTGAAGACAACGGAATGCTCCTGAAAGCATTCCGTTCCGTCTTCAGACCGGAGAACAAACCGCAGCATGCTGCGGTTTGCTCTCCGGTCCAGGCATCCGCACCAAGACGGATCTGGAATGACCCCCAATGCAAGTCAATGGGGGTGGATCCGTCTGGTGTGACCATAATGGTAACCGGATCCGCCCTCCATTGACTTTCAATGGCGTCCATTACGGATCCGGGTACACATAGACACATACAGACATAAACATACACACACATAAAGACATACAAACACACATACATACTTACATGCTCCCCGGCAGGTCTTCGGAGCGTCAGGACGGCTCACACAGGTCACGATTCCCCACAGCGCCCTCTGCTGGGCGCCTGGTGGAATCGTCAGATGACGATTCCACCAGGCGCCCAGCAGAGGGCGCTGTGGGGAATCGTGACCTGTGTGAGCCGTCCTGACGCTCCGAAGACCTGCCGGGGAGCGTGTAAGTATGTATGTGTGTTTGTATGTCTATATGTGTGTGTATGTTTATGTGTATGTATATGTATGTACTGTGTGACATGTGTGGGGCCGGAGCGCGGTTCCGGCTCCACACATGTCACTGCGGCAGGCCTGATCCGGCAGCACCCTTCACCTGCCGGATCAGGCCTGCCGCCAGTGTGAAAGTAGCCTAATTCAGCTATAGACTGAGCTTGTGAGCAATCATTACATGCATAAACACTTATTCAAGTAGTATATTTTGTTCAAGGATGTTTAGATTGAGATATACAAAGTATGGGAACCAGCCATGGCCAGAAAAAATCATTTACTGGGTAAACATTTGTTTAACTTACTGATAAGTAAGATGAGGTGAGAACCAGCAAAAGCAGCTATACACCTTAGATAGTTGCCAACTAAACACATGTTCAACCAACAGCTATACTTCCTCTGTTTCTAAATGGCAAAAGGAGTTCCACTTTTCTGATACAGAGCTCCAAATCTCTTGCATGTAGAGTTACATTATACTATTCTCTCTGTCTGTAGCCACCACTAGAGGGGGCTAATCTGCATATTGTTTATAAATTCAACTGAATAATAAAGCAGTATGCAGTGAGCTCCCCCTAGTGGTGGCTGCAGACAGCTTAACTCAATATCTATGTGGGGGATTAGGTTGGATATCTGTATTAGAGAAATGGACCCTCAGAATAAAAATATATTGAGCAATTAATCAGTATAGGATGTTGGACTTTGCGTTAAATGATGGACATTCAGTTTAAGTCTGGGGAATATCTTTGACATTACTATTGATGCAGAATCCATTTACTTTCCATGAGTGAAAGTGCTCAGTAAAGGCAGCACTTTCTTGGAATGTCGTTATCATATATCAGACTGATCTACATAGTATTATCATAATGGATCATACAAAGCAGTCAGCCGACAAATTCATAGTGAGGAAGGAAATTCTCCTGTGTCACTACATCTCATTATGGCATAGTTCCCACAGCTAAAGGGGGTATAGATAATAGCGTATTTGGCAATTCCCATTTATCTTATTTTCTATATATAACGGTACATATGGTACTCCCATGTACAATGAAATGAAACTATCCTATAAACCATAGCTTAAAGGTCTTCTGGTGGTGTAACATAAATCATCTTGACTTTGCTGTGTTTGCTAATGGGGGGCATTGACTAATGAAAACTTTCCTGGTCCATTATGGGTATATACTATACAGTATAAAGTATATTTTATTGCTATAATACAGTATTCTTTGAATTGAGGAGGTCTAGCTCCTGGGACCTCCACCAATAATAATGTCTTGATCTCCTTTTGTTAATGAAGAAGTAGGTTTGAATATATAAAAATTACAGTAGGTTTCCATAACTTCTACTCAGTTAAATAGGAAGGGACAATCCATAGTGGAGGTCATAGTGGACATCAGTGGAGGGCATGGTCAAATGGAGGTTCCTTGGGCCTACCAAGGAAGATAATTCTCAGGGCTCAACTTCCATATCATCAATAAAGTCTAATAGGTTTTGATTTTAAGAAATAAGGCAAAACTCCAATTTTTTTTACTATGAACCTTTGGGGTCCACTATGGTAGCCTGGCCCCACTGGATGATCAACTGGTACCATTGTGGACTAGTCTGATGTCTGTGGAGGGCCCCATGTGTCAGAGCCCAGTGATTAATATCATAGTTATAAATTGCTACTATATAGGATAAACGTTAACTTATTTGATAATATAAAAAAATCTTATTATATACTTCTCTGGTGGTCTAGTTTAGGGTTCTTGTCTGCTTCCCTTATGGTCTAGAGTAGTGGAGGGGCTAATATCAGCTTCTCTGATGGTCTAATGTAGTGTAGTTGTTCTGAGGGTACAGGATTGGTACAGTATGGGTAAAAGTTTGCTTTTTTGGTGACTAGTACAAAGGTTGATACCCAACTCCCTAGTGTTCTAGGGCAGTAGTAGGGTTAATAACAGTTGCCCTAGTGGTCTAGGATAGTGGAGGGGCTAATAACTAGTGTCCATTGGCTTTCCTCTTCAGGCTCTACATCAGGGGAACGTGCATAGGAAATCATGCGCAGCAGCTCATGTTCTGACCACCTCCTATATGCGCTTTGCATCTGGACGTAACCCCTGTCTAATGTGATAGAAAAATGAATCAAGCCAGCAAAGGAAGCAATATGGACAATAACAATACATTAGTAAGTGCCTTGTATTAATTTTCTCTACATGATAAATGCCTTTTGCTGAAGTGAGACAACCCCTTTAACAGGAGAGAAGAATTAGGTAGTCATCGACCCATGGAGTGTAAAATCTTGCTCCGTTCTAATCCCCATTAAATACATAGTACAATTTTCACTGAAAGTGACAGCGGCTACCGGAGCAGTTGTAGAACCTAGGCTTATTGCTTTTAAATACAAGGCTGGTTTCTGGTAACTGCTAAATAAAGTCATCCACCTTATGGCCCACACCTTACATTTTACACTCAAATGTAATACTAAAAGGTCAAAGCTTTTACCAGGATACAAACAAGGAAAAGGCCACAGTAAACACAAGAAGAGCAGCAGCCCGCATAAAAGGGCAGGCGCAAGAAAATGCACAAAGCATCTGGATGGAAGGCTAAATATAGGCGTAAACCATGTGAAGCATCTGCCTATAAATGCTCCATAGAAGCGAAGTCACATCCCAATGTCTTGGTTTCCTCAAGTTCTCCTAAATTAAAACATTTTCCCCTAAAATTTAAAAAATCAATTAATATGGCAATTGTTTGAGAAATTCACACCCAGGCCACATATCAGTTGAAGGGTTAGCTCTTTACTTACACAGATATTGTGCAAAATTGGAACACTTACTGCTGAAGTGGTCCCCATCTCAGGTCTCATGCACAATGCTGTAATAGGGCTTCCATAGAAATGCACAAACCATCAACTGTACCTCCGTATGACTCAAATTTATGGAGACATATGGAGGTTTTTCTCTTGTATTCCTTACAAATCTGACAGATTCCCTAGAAACAATTCTTTCTCTGAGAGATTTTGTTTCTAGGAGAGATTATCTCCAACACCTAGCGTAGTCTCATATGTGACACCCAAGTTAAATCTCGCACCTAAAGAGTAGTCCTAGCCTTGTTGATTCATAACTCTCTTAGGGCTCGTTCACATCAGCGTTATGCTTTCCGTTTGTGTTTTCCGTTATAACATGGTTATAACGGAAAATAACGGAAACCATAAGACGGAAGTCAAAACGGAAGCCTTTAGAGGCTTCCGTTTTGATCCGTCATAATAGAAGCCTATGAGAATCATAACGGATCCGTCTGAGTTCCGTTATGCTGAACGGAAAACAAAGTCCTGTCGACAGGACTTTGTTTTCCGTTTTGCATAACGGGAACCAAATGGATCCGTTATGATTCTCATAGGCTTCTATTATGACGGATTAAAACGGAATGCCTCTAAAGGCTTCCGTTTTGACTTCCGTCTTATGGTTTCCGTTATTTTCCGTTATAACCATGTTATAACGGAAAACACAAACGGAAAGCATAACGCTGATGTGAACGAGCCCTTATTCTGCTCTTACAGCTCCCATAGCTATTGTCACCCAACTTTTAGTGATTAGCAATTCTACACCCATCTTACCCATAACTACCTTGGGCGGGAAGCCTTGGAGATTTCTTGCCCCATGTCCTTGAGTTAACTCCATACATTCTGATTTGTAGGACATGTGGATTTTGGATTCCTGCACTGGTTCTTCCCATCTATGTATAAGGGATGTAGCCAATCTAGACTGGGCCCTCTCTCCCCAGATGCCCTATAGCTGACACATAGACTGCTCCTATGGTAATGTTATGGTGGCAGTCCATGCCTGTCCTGCTTCCTTGCAGCTGTTTCTATCCTGGCAGTCCAGACCCACTGGCCCTCGTGGGGCTTGGCTACTGGCATCCCATATTCTGCTTCCTGTTGCAGGCTACAGCCTTTGCTTGCCAGCTAGGCCTCTCCTCATTTTGCCTGTAGGGTGCGCAAAAAAGGGCCAGCTCATGTGCACCAGCCAGTGGCTGCTTGCCTGTGGAGACTTAAGGCACCTTCCCTTATATCTAACCAATAGGTTGCCCAGCTTGCTAGTCCCTGCGCAAGGTGTGCTGTTCCGTCTGTCTGTCCGTGTACCAAACTCTGCCTGTTTCCTGATTGTGATCCTCCACTGCCTGACTGACCTATACCTGATTACCATATTGACCTTCCACTGCTGATCCTGACCTTTGGCCTGTTTCATGGATTTGCATTTATCTTCCCTTCCCTGACCCTGGTCTGTTACTATGAGTTTTGCCTGTCCCTTTGGTGCTCTGATGTCTTTCACCCCTGTGGGTCAGCAGTCAACCACACAAAGTCTGCTCCAGGAGGTAGCAGCTTGGTGTGTTCCCTGCAGTGAAGTCTAGATCCTTGTATAGGGGTTAAAGGCTGAAAATCAGGGAACCAACAAGATAACACCCTTAAGTTTAGCCCTAAGTCAAATTTCTTGGTTGGCACAGTGGGTCCACACCCACTGAAGTAACAGTTAAGTATGCAGAAATTAACTAAATAAAGAAAATACTCATTATTTTAATATGTACGGGGTTCTCAGTGAGCTATTAAATGGAAATGTCAGATCACTGTTTTATTTGTCATGACAGTCTAAAATGTAAAGGATATTTCTGGGTTCGGCAGATTTACATTGCTTACATTTATTTTATGTTGTTACCTCTTTCTATATATATTCCTATAGGGCTCATTATATTAATGACTTATGTTTATTTGGCTGCCAAATAGTTGGAAGCTGTACTTCTGGTAGATTCTACAACATAGATCTAAAGATAAAGGGCTTGGTTTAAATAGAAGGCTATGATAAAGGTAAGCATACAATACATGGTCCTATGCATTATTACATTTTTCCATTTTATTCCTGAAGCCTTCATATCTCTCTGCCATTGAATTCACTGAGTAAACAGCATAAACCAGTTTGACTGCTACTGACTACGGAGCATGGAGGCTGCTGATAAGCCACAATTCATCCATATTGAGAATATCCCTCAGCAAACTCAATGGAAATCCATTATTTTTCAATTCTTGTGGAATGCATTTATTTTTAATGTATTTTTTTTGTTTTGTTTGTTTTTGGACCTGCAAATAAATGGTCCTGTGTTATTTTAATAGACCTTGGTGGTCCTCCAGAGCCAAGATTATCTTCTTGTGGTTATGGACTTTAGCGAATTTAAAGAGAACCTGTCATCAACTTTATGGTGACCTCACTGAGGGCAGCATAAATTAGTGACAGAAATGCTGATTTCAGCGATGTGTCACTCATGAGCTAAAAGTAAGTGGTTGCTGAGAAGCATTGCAGCTCAGGCCTTGAAAAGAGTCAAATCTACCTGAGAAGAGTCATGGTTATTCATATTTTCCTGCACTCCCCACCTATCTGCTGATGATTGGCAGTTCTCTTCTAGAGAGAAAGGGAGAAAACTAGATAGAAGACTGTCAGTCATCAGCAGGAGGGCAGGGAGAGCAGGAATTCATGAATATCCATGACTCTTTTCCAGTCTTCAATGATTGTGATGTTGGTTCTCAGCAACCACTTACTTTTAACTAATAAATGGCAGAAGTTGATGACAGGTTCCCTTTAAGGGGTTCTTCTCCATTACCTCAATATGACCCAGGAGGAGGTAGGCTGGTCAGTATGACCCAATAGGAGTTGGACTGGTCACTGAAAGGCACATTCATTTACAGGTTGTGGATGTTCTGTTGCATACACGAGGCCCAAACCTGCAGCACGTGTTCCATCCTTCTGCTTTAATAAATAGGTAGCTCATTCCACCATGGATATTAAGGCAGTCTGCAGGTATTTGCTATGAGATTAATACGCCTATCAACTTCTGTCATGTTTTGTGTAAACTCTTAATAAATTCCATCTGATGAAGGACAAGTCCTAGCAGATGTGATTTATGTAGTGTTACTGATCCTTTGCTCATAATCAGAAGATGTGGCTGCCACCAAGATTATTGATAAATAAGGGGAAATAATGAATTTATATTACACTGACCATTTATGAATGTTCCAGGAATGCCCCTTATACAGTAGAAAATATAAATTCATGTTATGACAAGCCCTAATGACATAATAGTCCAGCTTTGTACATTTCATTATAGAAATGAATAGACAGCAGGTTATGAGTACATCTAGTGGAAAATAGAATTTTCTCAACATAGTCATTATAGGCTATCTATCTATCTATCTATCTATCTATCTATCTATCTATCTATCTATCTATCTACAGTGCCTTGCGAAAGTATTCAGCCCCCTGGAACTTTTCAACCTTTTGCCACATTTCAGGCTTCAAACAAAAAGATATAACATTTTAAATTTTTGGTGAAGAATCAACAACAAGTAGGTCACAATTGTGAAGTGGAACAAAATTTATTGGATAATTTAAACTTTTTTGTAATAATAAAACTGAAAAGTGGGGCGTGCAAAATTATTCGGCCCCCTTGCATTAATACTTTGTTGCGCCACCTTTTGCTGCGATCACAGCTGCAAGTCACTTGAGTATGTCTCTATCAGTTTTCCACATCTAGAGACTGAAATTCTTGCCCATTCTTCCTTGCAAAACAGCTCGAGCGCTTTGAGATTGGATGGAGAGCGTTTGTGAACAGCAGTTTTCAGCTCTTTCCACATATTCTCCATTGGATTCAGGTCTGGACTTTGACTTGGCCATTCTAAGACCTGGATACGTTTATTTTTGAACCATTCCATTGTAGATTTTGCTTTATGTTTGGGATCATTGTCTTGTTGGAAGATAAATCTCAGATAAATCTTCTTCTTGCCACTCTTCCATAAAGGCCAGATTTGTGAAGTGTTGGGCTGATTGTTGTCCTATGGACAGACTCTCCCACCTCAGCTGTAGATCTCTGCAGTTCATCCAGAGTGATCATGGGCCTCTTGGCTGCATCTCTGATCAGTCTTCTCCTTGTTTGAGATGAAAGTTTAGAGGGATGGCCGGGTCTTGGTAGATTTGCAGTGGTCTGATACTCCTTCCATTTCAATATGATCGCTTGCACAGTGCTCCTTGGGATGTTTAAAGCTTGGGAAATCTTTTGGTATCCAAATCCGGCTTTAAACTTCTCCACAACAGTATCACGGACCTGCCTGGTGTGTTCCTTGGTCTTCATGATGCAGAACCCTGAGACTATCACAGAACAGGTGCATTTATACGGAGACTTGATTACACACAGGTGGATTCTATTTAACTTCATCAGTCATTTAGGACAACATTGGACCATTCAGAGATCCTCAATGAACTTCTGGAGTGAGTTTTCTGAACTAAATCTAAATGGGCCGAATAATTTTGCACGCCCAACTTTTCAGTTTTATTACAAAAAAAAGTTTAAATGATCCAATAAATTTTGTTCCACTTCACAATTGTGACCCACTTGTTGTTGATTTTAAAAATTTAAAATGTTAGATCTTTTTGTTTGAAGCCTGAAATGTGGCAAAAGGTTGAAAAGTTCCAGGGGGCCGAATACTTTTGCAAGGCACTGTATCTATCAGCTATCCATCTATCTGTATATCTATATATCTGTCTCTCATCTCATCTCTCATCTATATCATATCTACAGTCGAGTCCCATTATTATGACTTCCTACTTCGATGTCATCAGAGTTTAGGTCATGAAGGAAGTCACGTGTCATGAGTTGGCTTGGTGGGTACAGAAGGTGTGTGTGTGATAGGCTGTTTGCACACATATCTCGTGCTGCGGTCAAGGGTAAAATGGGTGATTTATCAGAGTTGAAAAAAGAGCTGATTATTGGCTTTTTGGCCAAAAGTGACTGTATTTCTGAAAAAGTGAGTTTGTTAACTGCTCACGTATTACTGTTGTGAAAGTGTATCGTGAGTTGACAAATAGCACCATTGTGAATATGTGACGTGGAAACTGCATAGCACCATGTACCACTGATGTGAGAGGTGACCACTGGTTATGAAGGTGCTTGAGGGCGATCCACACACTACAGTGGAGCAGCTCACTGCCAAAATGAACCAGAATG
This sequence comes from Rhinella marina, assembly GCA_900303285.1. NCBI lineage: Eukaryota > Metazoa > Chordata > Amphibia > Anura > Bufonidae > Rhinella > Rhinella marina. Next base: position 203,456 of record ONZH01000607.1, on the reverse strand, counting down.
GCTACCAGATGTATGTCTAAAACAACAGTTCAGTGAACCCTACTGCATATGGGGCACAGATGGTCACTGCACCTCTGCTAATGATGTTGCATTGGCAGAAAAGGCATCAATTTTTCTCAGAAGTATCGGAATTGGACCTCCGCTGATTGGCAAAGGGTTATCTTCTCTGATGAGTCACATTTTCTGCTTCATTGAACCAATAGACATTGGTGTGTCAGGTGGGAAACATCAGAGAACAAACACCCTGCAACCATTGCTGGAAAACACAAGCTGGTGGTGACAGCGTTATAGTCTAGGGAAGGTTTTTGTGGGATTCTCTGGGCCCACTCATCCATCTGGAAGGCACTCTCAACCGATTTGGGTATAAATCCATCCTTGCAGATCACATACACTCACACATTGTGGCGGATGGGATCTTCCAACAAGACAATGTCTGACATTGGTTTGAAGAGCATGACCAATGACCAATACATCGAGGTCACCTTGCTGTGATAAACCTTGAGTGAAACTCATTAACATATCTAACCACGCTCACTTGCCCATCTTCTTTTCAAAACTGGAGTGGGTGGTGTAAAAACGCAAAAAGTCGAAAAATTTATTTGTAAGTGGTCCCAAAAAGTCGGAGAATGTGTTGAATTCTCCCATTATATCTGCCTTTGCATGATCATTCTCATAAAAGCGATGCAAAAAAATGATTTAGTCGATAGTGATGGAGTTGATTTTATGGGGTTATCTCAAGTAAAAAGAAGTCATGGTCCATTCATTTATCATATGGATTTCATGAGGATTTAGCTGTGTAGGTCCTCATTAAATCCACTAATATTTCACATCCAGTGTCTATGAGCCAGGTATTTTAGACTCCATGCTCCACAAAAATGGGGTTAACCCTTGTACAGATCTGCTGACACATCCAGGGCAGAAGTTTAACCATCAGCCTTGGATTTCAGTTGTGGATCCAGTAAATCCTACATAAGGAATGTGAACATACAGTTCCTTGTATGCAGTATATTGTCATCTGTTAGTATCTTTAGATCATACACATACTCATCCATAACACAGATGCAAGAGGTTCATGCTTGGACTAACCCACAGGGGAACAGGTGAATCCTCTGGAGGTCCTGTGATCAAGGCGGGCCCCTAGTCCCCTACTCCCTGCACAAGTGGCACATGCCACAGGAGACTGATTGCACTACCTATACATAACCTGCCTATGTTTATATAAAAACTGAGGAGATGATTTAACAACCTACCCAGTTTATTATTCTAGACACATCAGGAGGCTGAGACAGCTTCTACACACAGAGGCAGGCCAGCCAGCATCCTCTTTCCCCAGGGACTTGCCTTCTTAAAGTCGCTACACGGGCCACCTTGATCAATCATCTTGTGACATCTTGAGCAGGTAGTATTTGCATGTAGCTGTACAGTAGACAACAGAGAACATCTGACTGGTGGGCACTAGCATGGGCGTAGATATAGGGGTTGCAGAGTTAGCAGTCACTACCGGGCCCAGGAGCCTGAGGGGGCCCAAAGACCCTTGTGCCACATAAGAAGACACCAGTATTATAGAAAGTCCATGCTGGTCAACTTACACTTCTGGCTGGAAGGAAGGGGTTAGGTCAAAAATTTGGCATGGGGGGGGGGGCTGTTTCAATTTTTGCCTCGGGCAGCAGAAAGGCAATGTGCTTCCCTGCTCCTGACCACAAAGCACTGAGGGAAGGGGGACCCAAGCTGAACTCTTGCACCAGGGCCCATGAGCCTTTAGCTACGCCCCTGGGCCCTAGGTACCCAAGTCCAACACTGAAGGGGTTTGTATTCAATGATATGGAAGTAAGGTACATAGCTGGACAGAATAGGTAAGAAATCTAGGTAATGTCTATGTTGGTTGTCACCCAGCATTCTTAGGTTCTCCACCGATTGTACAGGAGAACAACAATACTGTACTATAGCATGTATATATTATTTCATCCAGCATCAAAAACTACTGTAGATATAATAATCCAACAACTGGTTGAATACTAGAGAGAAGGTTGACCATTTGTCGGCCGTGAAGGAACATCCAAGCAAACATACCTGTTTATACTTCATATACGAGATGTAATTAACATACCACTCCTAACCCAACCTACTATAACATGCACAGAAGTTATTTTTCCCTAGGCTTTTTATCTCCCCATGTAACCTGTTCTAAAAAGGAGACCCAAGGGTGTAAGTACCATGCGGACAGACCATGCCATTACTATGGAGCCCTATACCCTTTGCTAAGCAAGCAGACGCTCTTTTGAATATTTATTTTTCACACCTAATGCCTCGAAGATTTATGGACGTGCTGTGCAGCAGTGAATAACCTCTCACACAGGCCTCTGTACGGAGCATTACATCTAATTCCTGGGCTTAGAGAGTAACCTCTTCCACTGGAATTTCCACATGATCACATTACCAGAGCTTATGTAAATGATAAAACGTGCTTGAAAGGGTTGTCATGAGTAAATGAGTAAAGAGTTGCCACAAAGCTAAATTGTCTTATACTTAAAGGGGTTGTCCGGGTTCAGAGAAGAACCCGGACATACCTGCAATTTCACCCAGGCAGCCTGCCTGAAGAGGACATCGGAGCATCTCATGCTCCGATGCCCCCCCCCTTGCCCTGCGCTAGATCGCGCAGGGCAAGGTCTCTTTTGTTTATAAATACTCGCTGCCGGGCGGGTACTTCCGCCCGGCAGCGAGTTCGGTGACGTCACCGGCCTTAGTGGGCCGGCTTTAGCGCTGCCCTAGCCGTTTTACTGGCTAGGGCAGCGCTAAAGCCCGTCCATCAGCGCCGATGACGTCACCGGCTCACTGCCGGGCGGAAGCCTCTGCCCGGCAGGGACCGGTACGTCACCGGAACCTGGCTAAATTCCTTTGCCCTGCGCTAATTAGCGCAGGGCAAAGGAGGGCATCGGAGCATAGGATGCTCCGATGCCCTCTTCAGGCGGGCTGCCTGGGTGAAATTGCAGGTATGTCCGGGTTCTTCTCTGAACCCGGACAACCCCTTTAAGATTTCTGAATTATATTGTTAAAAATGGATCATGGTCTTATAAACAGTCACAGACGAGGCTCACGTGTGTTGGAGGTTCCGTCACAGACTAGGTAAAAAAAGCCAGCATTAATAGGCAAAATATGGGGCTCCTTGACTGAAACCCAATGGACTCCATTCTAGTCAATGGGGTCCATTGTCACCATTCTTGTGTCATTTGGTGGATCGGGGGCTTTCGATATTTTCTTTGTTCTACACTTATAAATGGATCAGAACAACAGAAATATAAGCATTGATGTGAACATATCCATGTGCAAACCTAACAGGTAATTTGGTTACATGCCATTGTGATATCAGGACGTGTTTGGTTGCCTGTGCGCTTAATTAATGGCTTATGCAGGGGTGGATTGGCCATAGACTCTACAGGGAAGTTTTCTGGTGGGCCGGTACTTAGGAGGGCCACCCAAGCCCTCCTCACAGCCGCAAACTGGGTACATAATCTGACTCTCTCCTACTCACCTGGCCAGCAGCCCTCCTGAATTAGACTGTATCAATGTCCTCAGGACAGCTATACAGTTGCATATTGTGGCACAGGTGGCAGTATTGTGTGCTGCACTGAGGTATTTGGTTCAGCTGGGGTGGTACATTGCTCTGCAATGTGGTATTGGGTTCAGATGGGGCGGTACATTGCTCTTCCCTTTGGTATTGCTGGCCCTGCCTACTTATGTTGTCCCTGCCTAATTATGTTGCCTTCTTTCAATTTGGACCCGCCTGCAACATGGGGACACGTTTAAGTTTTTTTTTCCAGGGCCCCTGGGCTTATCCTTAAAGTGGTTGTCTCATTTCAGTAAGTGACATTTATCATGTAGAGAACGTTAATAGAAGGCACTTACTAATGTATTGTGATTGTCCATATTGATTCCTTTGCTGGCTGGATTCATTTTTCCATCACATTTTGCACTGCTCATTTCTACGGTTACAGACCACCCTGCAATCCATCAGTGGTGGTCTTGCTTGCACAATATAGGAAAAAGCACTATCCTATGTGTGCTCCCATGGTCCTGGCCACCAGAGAGGCTGACGCTTTTTCCTATAGTGTGCAAGCACGACCACCACTGATGGATTGCAGGGTTGTCTGTAACCATGGAAAACGAGCAGTGTAGAATGTGATGGAAAAATGAATCCAGCCAGCAAAGGATGTAATATGGACAATCATAATACATTAGTAAGTGCCTTATATTAACCTTCTCTACATGATAAATGCCACTTACTGAGATGAGACAACCTGGCCCTGCCAGTTTTGGCATTATCGGCCCACTATATGGTTGAGAGTCCATTCCCTCAGGCATATCTTGGGGAAAGAAGAACCTGGCATGCTGGACAACAATCTAAATGTATGGCTCACATTAGGATAGACCATCAATATATGATCAATGGTGTCTAAGGTTCTCCCACTGATCAGCAGAACAAAGGATAGATCATTTTTTAAAATTATGGAGGGTTTATCCCATGACTAATTAAAAAAAAGAAAACCTCTTTCTAACAAAGCTAGAACCAGCCCTGTACCTCACATGGATCCAGAGATCTCCCCATTCATTGCTGCAATTGCTGGCAGTTCAGAGGGCATGTACTCTCAGGGTCGTGTCTTTTCTGCTGCAGCTGGTGGCAGCTAAAGGATGGAACTGACCATGTATTTCAACCTCAGTGAGCAGGACTGAGAATTTAGAAAAATGGCAAACAGCAGGCGGCGCCAAACAGATAGATTTCAGCTAATAACTCACTGGCTGTACTAAATGTTTAATTACATGCATTTACAAAAGTATTGAGATACAGGTGCTGGTTTGAAAAATATATAGGGAATATAGGGACAATCCCTTTAAATGGAAAAATTAGCCGTGCCACTCCTGTAAATTACATTTCTTTAGAAATCCACTGAAATATATAGGAGAAGCAAATTTTTCTCTATTCTAGACAACTTACCCAAAAATCACAGGCAGGCAAAATGTTTTTCAGACAAATTGGATAATTGCAATCACAATGATCTTCTCAAGCTCCCCCAGCCGGAAAATTTTTTTTAAAAAAATCATAGACACATCAATTTTTTTCATGGACACTGGAAAAAGTCCCCTATTTTCATGGACTGTCCAGGAATTTCTGGATGGTTGACAATACCCTATAGGAGGAAGGTGACAACGCATATAAAATGAAAGTGCAAGCGAGTTTAATGCGGTGACTTTGTGTAGTGTCATGTCAGCCCTATTAACCATACATTGTAACGAATGCTCAGAATTTCACCTTTGCACAGCTGTGATCATTGGATTTATAACCGAACTATAAAAGACAGTGATAGGAGAAACGCAGGCAGTAAACTTGGTGACCAGTTCCCCGTGATGCTTCTGTCCCGGAGCTGATGTATTACACACATCCAACCTGGTTCCCCCACATTCTTTAAGAATTCAATACCTCATGTTACGGTATTTGTCATCATAGAGGAACAACTCCCAGAGGCGTTCTCTTTCTCCAGCAATTTACTGTCCATATTACAAGCCTGTTTTTCCAGGTGCTACGAGTTACAATAGAAGCAATGTGTATCTTACAATGATTATTACATCGACTGGGTTGGCCAATAAAATATTGATTCTAAACCCCAGCCATAGCTGTAATTATTGCTCTAGTGGTAGCTGTGAATGGTTTTTAACACAAAAACTACAAGTGTGGCTGTGAATCCAGCACTGGCGTAAGCAGTGGCGTACATAGAGAAGTAAGGGCCCCATAGCAAGGATCAAACCAGGCCCCCCACACAGGACAGAAGGGTTTCTGCTTAAACTCTTTTCAATGACCCTTGGGCCATTTTTCCACTGCTTCATTTGCTAAAAGTTGTTCCTTTAGAGCAGGGATGCTCAACCTGCGGCCCTCCAGCTGTTGTAAAACTACAACTCCCACCATGCCTTGCTGTAGGCTGATAGCTGTAGGCTGTCCAGGAATGCTGGGAATCGTAGTCTTGCAACAGCTGGAGGGCCACAGGTTGAGCATGCCTGCTTTAGAGGGTAGAGTCCTTACCAAGTTTTCATCCCTAATAAAAGAGATGATCCCAACTGGGCCTCCTCTTGCCCTGGGCCTCATAGCAGTCACATGGTCTGCCGCTATGGTAGTTACTCCCCTGGGAGTAAGGTAGAAAACATAGTAGATCCAGGAACATCATCTCTGTGTCTGTGCCTCTGTCTTTCCCCAGCAACTCCCTCCTCTTTTCCATAGACTTCTATTGGCAGCATGTAACCTGATCCCTCAGTGGGTTTATAGTCCATCTCCTCTCTCAAGATGGATAGTACCTGGGAATTTAAGAGTTCAGTTCAGGAGGAGGAACAGAGAAAGAGGATTTTTTTCTCTGATAAGATATATCACAAAGTTTTTTTTATATTTGCTTGTACTATTGATTTATGCACATTTTATTGCACATACACTGCTTATTTAAGCATTAGTTTCCTGGTAAAAATGGTTGTGTCACTCTTATAGCATCCAGAAGGAAACGGATTACTAGATTATGTAAAGGCGGGGTATAGAAACAAAAATGCCTGGAAACATGAGACTAAGAAGTTTCTTGAAATGGAAAACATGATTGTAGATGATTCTAAATGACGTTACTACCGGTATGTATATTACTCGCATGTGACTTACTAGTCATTTAAAGGGTCAAAGATACATTGATGAACACCCTGTAGAGCACAGCAAAGAGGGTAACTGAAAATTACAGAATAGACGTATATAAATCCTTTATTTTCCATTAGGTCAATTTATGGATTATTTCTGTTATTTTAGCCCATCCTGGGCAAATAGTTGCCACTTGGCACTTGTTAACTAGTGCCTCCAAAGCGAATGGAAAAAGGAGGCTGAGCCTGGCACGTATGTGCAGACAAGAAATATATGTAAGGATAAAATCTGCTACCAATTGTTGCAATCAGGGGCGTAGCTATAGGGGGTGCAGAGGTAGCAGTCGCTACCGGGCCCAGGAGCCTGAGGGGCCCCAAAGACCCTTGTGCCACATAAGAAGACACACAAAGCACTGAGGGAAGGGGGGCCCAAGCTGAACTCTTGCACCAGGGCCCATGAGCCTTTAGCTACGCCCCTGGTTGCAATGTAACAAACCAAACAGCAAAAAAGTTAACACTATACAGGTAAGGCCGGGTTCACATCACCGTTTCGTTTTCCGCTCTTCAGAAGGACAGAAAACAAACAAACAAACAAAAAAAAACAACAAAGAAACGGATCCTGTATTTTAAGCATCCGTTCTGCTCAGTTATGCACATTTTACATCCCTTTATAACCATTTACGTCTGAGATTCATTATTTTGTGGGGATTTTTTTCTGTCTAAGGGCTCATGCACACTACCGTATGTATTTTGCAGTCCGCAAAAAAAAACCCGGATGACAAGCATTCCGTATTTTGCAGAACTGAACATCTGGCCCCTAATAGAACAGTCCTATCCTTGTCCGTAATGCAGACAAGAATAGGACATACGGAAACGGAATGCACACGGAGTAACTTTTGGTTTTTTTTTTTCGATTTTTTTAAATTAATGGTTTTGCATATGGTCCACAAAAAAAGAGTGGACAAGGAAAGTAAATACGTTTGTGTGCATGAGCCCTAAGGCTGAGTTCACATCCCGTTTTTTCCATCTGTTTAATGTATAAAAAAAACCTATGTTAAACGGATTCTTTAGACTGATGCCATACAGTGGCATCCATTCACCATAAAGTATATGTAAAATATCAAATTACTTTTTTTTTTTCTTTCTGTTCTTCTGATGGATCAGAATAACGGAAAACAAAATGGTGAAGGGAACGCGGCCTAAGGAATGCAGTCAGCAACTAAAGGACATAGATTTTCAGTAACAGAGATCTCTTTGCAGTAGCCCCATATAGAGCCATTTCACACAGGAAATCCATGGTCTGAGATCACATCCATATGATTTCATCATAATTTTCTCCTTTTAATTATGACATAATCAGAAGATTTTATGTGTTATGTTATACAACAATGGAAAGGCTGTAACATGTTGTGCACTATGATGTCATCACAAGACACATAGCTTTCATTATTGGCTATTCATCCTTGTTAAAAGTCCCATGAAACACCTTTCTGAAAACGCCTTTTATTAGAGCTTGCTTAGCTGTCAATTAAAATAATTTAAAAAATTTGCAATAAAAGACAGCGAGGATCGTAGATCACAAGACGGCAGCAGGTCCCCACCTGAAATATTATCATGTGGAAATAACCACTATATATGGAATGGGTATCCATATATGGGAATGGATCCATCCTATCCATTATAGAAGCCGTGATACCAGTGTGAACAGATCCTTAGTGTTAATAGGGAAAGCTGTGGGTCAAAGTTAGGCTTCATTCACACGTCCGTATTTTGTTTGCTTGTCCGTTCCGTTTTTTTTGCGGACCGTATGTGCAACCATTCATTTCAATGGGTCCACAAAAAAACGGAAGGTACTCCATATGCATTCCGTTTCCGTATGTCCGTATGTCAGTTCTGCAAAAAAGATAGAACATGCCCTATTCTTGTCCGTTTTGCTGACAAGGATAGGCATTGTTACAATGGATCCGCAAAAAAAAACAGAAACATGGATGACATACGGAACGTCATCCGTATATTGTGGATCCGCAAAAACAGAACGGAAAACACATACAGACTTGTGAATGAAGCCTTAAAGGGGTTTTCCGAGAGTTTATCCTTAGGACATGCACCTTCAGCTTGGCCTAGCATGCATTGGTGCTGGATAATCTCCCAAAATCCAACATGATGAGACCAACCTGGGCTGCGCTTCTTCTCTCCTAGGGCCCCATACCTGATGTGTTTACCTAATGTGTATTGCTCCTGTGAGAGATGATTCTGCCCTTGCCAAGTCTACTCTCATCTTCTAAGGGGGCAAGTTATCAATCTTCAGTACCAGAAATGTTGTGTCCAAAAACTTTTGCGCAAAACCCCACTTTCAGAAGTTTTGTGACCATTTACACCAAATTAGCCACTTTTCAGGAAAGATGCAAGAGGGGATAGGGCCACTCTATCGACACAAACCTTGTGATACGCCAGAGATCTATGCCTGCTGATACAAATCTCATTTCTAGCGTATGGGCCTCCCAAGATACAACAAAATTATCAATAGATGTACACATATTAATAAATTAGTCACATCATATGAAATACTGGTCTTAGTAAATGCGTCCTATGACGGTCAGTACAAGGCTTATGTCCATATATACTACTTAGCGGTTAATATGGTGTAATTTATACATTGCTAAGAAATAAGACTATTGTGTGGACCTGGAGAACTGATGCATGCAGCACAATTTTCTGCCATTTATTCCAGAAAACGAGCTGGATTCCATTTTACTGGGAATCCAGAGATGCCTGGCTATGCTGAATACAGTAACTCCAGTAGTCTGTTCCTCTGCTGGAAGAGACAACTGGAGGCACAGAACAAAATGGAGATGTGAATGAACCCTGAGATGTGTGGTTTATCAAACCACATTAAATATAACACTGCCTCCTACAGACAATAGTATTTCCTGAATTTTATTTGGTCATTCTGATTATCATAGCGGTGCCATAACAAGTCCATTAAGATACATTACGACTTAGGTCCTCCCCCTGGTCAATTGACTTTACAAGAGGTCAGACTTCTTCAAGTAATTTTTGTAAGGAGGTGATAACTGGCTGAGAAAATGCTGGCGTACCTGTTCTAGAATTGTAGACATCACCAGGTTACACCAGTTTTTTATGTTAAATGTGTCAAAAAGGAGTCTTAAATGATAATGTGTGACAAGGTTGTGACTTTATTTGTGAAATATGGAAAATTCCAGAAAAATGTGTGTAGTCTCCACAGAGATATAGTTTTGTCAAATGAATCAAAGGGGTTCTCTAGGCTTTAAATATTGATGACCTATCCTCAGGAAATTGTCCTAACATTTCATGTCTAGGTCAGATATAAGGTAAGTGTGGAAACCAGGGCTGAATACAAATGAACAGCAGCTAAAGACCATCATTAGGAGATTAGGAGAAAGTGTTGCAGTCATTACAGCAATCAGAATCATATATAGAAACAAATCTCCTTGACCCCAATCATTTTTGGGTCCAACATTCTGTCCTCGTTATAATGTCTTGAAGGGGTTTTCTGAGACATTTCTATCTTCTAAATAGCTCATCAGTATCTGATTGGTTGGGGTCTGTCACTCAAGACCCCTGCAAATCAGCAGTTTGAGAAGGAATTGGTGCTTGCAGTAGCTCCATGGCCTTGTCTCTTCTCACCAAGCACAGCTCCGTCCATTGTATAGTAGCTGTGCTTGGTATCGCAGCTCAACCACATTCACTTCAAAGGGGCTGAGCTGTGCCTAGGCCACTTGACCGATGAAAATTACATCACTGGCCTAAGTTAAGCTGTGAGGAGTGCGAGCACTTATGCCTTACCAAACGGCTCCACCAATCAGATACTGATGACCCATCCAGAGGAAAGGTCATCAGTAGAAATGTCTCGAAAAACCCCTTTCCTATACATTATTTATAGCTCTCAGAGCTGTGACTGTCACCACCACTAGGGGGAGCACACTGCTTCATTATGGAGTACACCATATACAGACACAAGAGCTCCCCCTTGTGGTGACTGTGGTGATCTGAAAGTTTAGAATGTACTATAAGCCAATTGTATGTACATTTTGGCGCCCTTTTTCAGAAATGCAATGCTCAGAGTGATGTAAAGATATATTAATATTACAATATAATGAAAAATCAATTTAGACTTTTGTACCTATTTAGGTAAAAAAAATACAGTTGAACACAAGCTATAGTCCCTGTTGTCAGCCACTACATTATGTATATGCCTCCAGAAATATCTACCACCTATGTGTAAATCATATTATCAGCCATTGTAGAAGCTGCAGACTTTGAAATGTTGAAATAACCAGGATTATGAGATGTATTTTTCACTTTGAAGTTCTATGAGGAGGACACCCGAGTTTTGCCACCTGCAGCTCCACATTCTCCGCTCTGCTGTCAGCACCTCTTATTTCCATACCTCCCAGACAGCAAATCTAGCAGAATCCTTGGAGCCGAGCCATGACAGGTGAGAACTTTTAGCTTGGATTTTGTGACAAGGACCAAATTACCTTTATAAAATATATATTATACTACATATTACTAAATATCAAATTCACGGAGCACAATCTTAAAGAAGCAGCACATATAAAGTCTAAGGTTAAAGAAATGCAAATTATGAAATGGCTGCTAGCATAATATGTATACATAGGGTATCAGACCTGGTTCTCACAGTGCAGTTTGTGGCACCTTTTTTTTTTTAAATGGAATATGAGGTTTTGCTGCACCTTTCCATGTTTAATGCAGTCATTTGCAGAGAACTCTAGGACAGCATCATGGGACAAGGTCGATTGCACCCTTCAGGGTTGCCATTAGGGGTGAGGGAATCGAGCTTCGGATCCAAGATATGCCCCCATTGTCAGGTGCAGGCCCACCGCTGGGACCCGCATCTATATCGAGAATGGAGCCTTGAAAGTGATGGAGGGTGCACTGCACATGTGCAGCCGTCCTCCATTCATTTTCTATGGGGCCACCGAAAATAGCTCGGGTATTTCCTTCGGGCCAATAGACGTGAGTGGGTCGCGGTGGATGGTTATGCGTGGTGCGCTTCATTCCCTTCTAGCGACATGATCCCATTGTCTGAGATGACACAATCCCTTTAAGTCCGAAGTTGCGCAAGATTAAGGGGAAAAACTTCGGGCTTTGATTCTACAACTTTATGGGAATCCCAAGTCGGCTTCGGTACTGGCTGGTACTTTGATACCGAAGCCAACTTCGTATTCTTGTTTTAAAATGTTTTAGAATCAAAGCCCGAAGTTCAGATCTGGTTTTCAGAGACAGTCCCAGCAAATTCAGGATGTCCCAGGCCAAAAATGGGTGAGGCTAGCGATAACCCTGCTCAAAACAGGTGGTTCCGGGTGAAGTTGGATGTTCCCGCTGGCAGGGTTTTCAATGTCCCGAGTTGGTAAGTATGTTACAGCTGAGTTCTGTATGGAGCTCTACTAGTGTTCCCATAGAGGTGCACATAGAACTGGCGTTTTCCCTTCTTCTTGCAACCATTACATGCTTCCTTAAAGGGAACCTGTCACTTCAAAAATACATCTACACCCACCAGCAGTACCTCATAGTAGCCCGCAGCCTGTTAATAATCATCCTGTTGTCCAAAGCGGCATAAGTTCAAAAAACGCAGTTTTATCCTCCATCAGCGGTATATTGTCTGCCAGCCTGAAGTCAAGGGGGCAGCGGCCTCCTTGCTTCAAGTCAAGTTAAGCACACCTCCTAACTGTCACCTCTTGCCTGAGTGACAGCCTACAGTGCGGCCATGATTCCCCAAGTTCTGCGCATGAGCGGTGCGCTCTGTAGTAATGTGCGATCCCATCTCTTGCTGCCGATGTTAGCCGGGTCTCAGTGGCGCAATGCGCATGCGTGAGACTTGGGGAATCGCGGCCACACTGTAGGCTGTCACTCAGGCAAGAGGGGACGGTTAGGAAGTGTGGTTAACTTGACTTGAAGCAAGGAGGCCGCTGCCCCCTTGACTTCAAGCTGGCAGACAATATAGCGCTGATGGAGGATAAAACTGCGTTTTTTGAACTTATGCCACTTCGGACAACAGGATGAAACAGATGATTATTAACAGGCTGTGGGCTACTATGAGGTACTGCTGGTGGGTGTAGATGTATTTTTGAGGTGACAGGTTCCCTTTAAGAAGCCATTCCTTGACCTCTTTGTTCTTCTGTCGCTCTATCACACTGCCTCAAAACAACGTGTCCACCCTAAACTGTCCCTCCCTCTCTGATTGACCATTAGCTCCTGCTAAAATCTCTGTCATCCATCCACATCAGTCATGGTCCTTTCTTTGATCTCCTCATACCTTGTCAACTGAAGATTCAAGGGTAGCTTTATCAAAATTGGTGTAAAGGAAACTGGCTTAGTTGCCCATAGCAACCAATCAGATTCCACCTTTCATTTTCCAAAGAAGCTCTGAAAAATGAAAGATGGAATCTGATTGCTTGCTGTAGGCAACTAAACCAGTTTTCCTTTTCCCCCTGTTTTGGTAAATCGTCCCCTCAGGGTCTCCCACTCGCACGCTAAATACATCACTCAACCTCCTCCATTCAAACACACTCCACCTGCACTAAACCTAATCCTAACAAGTACAGGTGGCAGGTGCAATGTGTTGAAATGGAGGAGGCTGGGTAATGTTTCTGGTCACATGTCCCTCAGCAGCCATCTTATGGACAGGACCTCTAGGTGGACAGCACAGAGAATTTGCCCTTAAGACAGTTATGAAATATATCAAACGGCACAGAATATCAACAAAGACTATATTAGTGCCATATACAGTGCATTCAGAAAGTCTTCAGACCCTTTAACTTTTTTCACACTTTGTTATGTTGCAGTTTGTGCTAAAATAAAATTTTTCCCCATCATTCTGCACTCAGTACCCTACAATATGAAAGTGAAAACAGAAATCTGCTTATTTATTGACATGGAAAAACTAAAATCTTGCATAAGTATTCAGACCGTTTACTCAGGAGTTAGTTGAAGAACCTTTTGCAGTGATTACAGCCTCCAGTCTTCTTGGGTATGTTGCCACACGGTTAGCACACCTGGATTTGGGAATTTTCTGCCATTCTTCTCTGCAGGTCCTCTCAAGCTCTGCCAGGTTGGATGGAGACCATAGGTGGACAGCCATTTTCAGATCTCTCCAGAGATGTTCGATTGGGTTCAAGTCAGGGCTCTGGCTGGGCCACAGACATTCACAGACTTGTCCCTAAGCTACTCCTGTGTTGTCTTGGCTGTGTGCTTATGATCATTGTCTATTTGGAAGGTAAACCTTTAGTTCAGTCTGAGGCCTAGTGCACTCTGGTTCAGATTCTCATCAAGAATATCGCTGTACTTTGCTCCATTCAGCTTTCCCTCAACTCTGACCAGTCTCCTTGTCCCAGGCTCTGAAAACACCCCCACAGCATGATACTGCTACCACCATGCTTCATTGTAGGAAGTGTATTGGGCAGGTGATAAACAGTGCCTGGGTTACTCCAAACATGATGCTTAGAATGGAGGCCAAAAAGTTCTACCTGGGTTTTTCAGACCAGAAAATCTTTTTTTCTCATAATCTGAGAGTCCTTTAGGCACTTTTTTTGCAAACTTTCATGTGTCTTTTACAGATGAGAGGCTTCTTTCTGGCCATTCTGCCATAAAGCAGGTTGGTGGAGTGCTGCCTGATGGTTGACCTTCTCGAAGTTTCTTCCATCTGCAGACAAGACATCTTAGGGACACAGCCAGAGTGACATTTAGATTTTTTTTACCAAGGCCCCTTACCCACTATTACTTTGGTGGGGTGGCCAGCTCTAGGAAGAGTCCTGGTTGTTCCACATGACTTACATTTATGAATTATGCAGGCCATTGTGCTCTTGGGAATTTTCAGTGCAGCTGAAATTTTTTGTACCCTTCTCCAGATCTGTTCCTCTGCATAATCCTGTCTCTGATCTCTAGAGGCAGTCCTCTTTCTCATGGCTTGGTTTTTGCTCTGATATGCATTGTCAGCTGTGAGACCTTATATAGACAGGGGTGTATCTTTCCAAATTATGTCCAGTCAACTGATATTACTACAGGTGGACTCCAATCAAGGTGTAGAAACATCTCAAAGATGATCAACAGAAATGTCAGGCCCCCAGAGGTAATTTTCAACTGTCATAGCAAAGGGTCTAAATACTTATGACCAAGCAAAATTTTAGTTTTTCCTTTTTAATAAATTTGTAAACATTTATAAAATTCTGTTTTCACTTTGTCACTATGAGGTATTAAAGGGGTATTCCCATTTTAGACAATGGGGGCATATCGCTAGGATATGCCCCCATTGTCTGATAGATGCGGGTCCCACCGCTGGGACCCGCACCTATATCCAGAACAGAGCGGGGAGCGTTGTGCCTGGAGAACCCCAGGTTTCCCGGGGTCCGGCCACCACCAGGTGCAGTTCCCCGCAGCTCCCATAGAAGTGAATAGGAGTGAACCGCGCATGCGCGGACACCGCTCCCATTCAGCTCGGCTATTTTCGGTGGCCCCATAGAAATGAATGGAGGGAGGCTGCTCATGCGGAGTGTGCCCTCTGTTCATTTCCCCGCTCCTTTCTTGATATACGTGCGGGTCCCAGAGGTGGGACCCGCACCTACATATCAGACAATGGGGGCATATACTAGCGATATGCCCCTATTGTCTGAGATGGGAAGTGCAGAATGATAACAAAATGTGAAAAAAGTGAAAGGGTCTGAAGACTTGCAAGCTAGTGGAGAAGACCATTTCTATTACATGCAGTAATTTCTTCTGCAACATGGAGAGGAGCGATCGCCATCCCACCACTCGTCCCTATACTATCTAGTGGTTTGCCTCATTCACACGTCAGTGTTCCATATACGTGTGCTGTACATGTTCTCCATGGACAGCACGCGTACCTATTTATTTTAATGTGTGTATTCACACATCAGTTGTTTACCACGTTCCGTGGGTCAGTGTTTTTAGCATGAAAGCATGCTCTATTTTGTCTGGGTTCACAGATCCATTACACCCATTATAGTCTATGGGTCTGTGAAAATCACGGACATCTTCACAGATGTCTTACTGACATCATTCACAGACGTGTGAATGAGGCTTTAGACAGCATGATCTGCCGCCATGCTTAACAATCAGAATTGACTGAAGAACGAGGTTGCTCGTTCATCGAGTAATTGGTGGCAGTATTAGGCTACATTCACACGTCCGTTTAAAACATCCGCAATCTATCCGCATCCGTTCCGCAATTGCGGACGGTTTTTGCGGATATTTTGCGGATCCATTCATTTCAATGGGTCCTGATAATCTACGGACATTGCACCGTATGTTGTCCGCATCCGTTAGGCTTCATTCACACGACCGTATGTGTTTAGCGGTCCGCAAATTGCGGATCCGCAAAAAGAACGGATGACGTTCCGTATGGCATCCGTGTTTCCGTTTTTTTTGCGGATCCATTGTAACAATGCCTATCCTTGTCAGCAAAACGGACAAGAATAGGACATGTTCTATCTTTTTTGCGGAACGGAAATACGGACATACGGAAACGGAATGCACACGGAGTACCTTCCGTTTTTTTTGCGGACCCATTGAAATGAATGGTTCCACATACGGTCCGCAAAAAAAACGGAACGGACACGGAAACAAAATACGGTCGTGTGAATGAAGCCTTAATCTGTTCCGTTCCGTTTTGCGGATCCGCAAACAGAAATCCTCCTGTCCTACTTTTCTCCCGAATTGCGGTCCGTAGCACAATGAAAGTCTATGGATCCGCAAAAAATGCGGAAGACATGCGGAAAGGCATCCGCATGTCATCCGAATTTGCGGATTCCGTTCCAGGAGGGCTGAAAAAAAAAGATGTTATTCATTCTTCCGTTTTTTGCGGATCCGCAAAAAACGGATGACATACATCCACGTTCAGGACTTTTTCCTGCAGTTTTGACGCCAAAGCCAGAAATTGATTTACGAAGAGGAGAAGGCACAGTCTTTCCTGTATATGTGTCCTCCATTTATGATCCTTTCCTGGCTTTGGCTTCAAAAACTGTATCAAAAAACCTTAGTGCAATCCAGGCCTAAGGGGGAAAAAAGTTAATTTCTAATTCACTTGTGAGACGTAGAAATTCCTCCCCAAAAACGTAGCAGAGTAGAGTTTGTCTTAGAACCGTTGTGGCACTGTATTGAATCTTAATGTGCAGTACTATGTAAACAGTAAGTCACAAATCTGGCAAATGGCAAACTCAGCTCTACTACGTCTCTCTACTCACAATGTCCATATTGTTACCATGCCAACTTTTACTGGCTTTTATCTACAAAACATGCTGTTGTTTGCCTTCAGTCACATTGTACAATGATTTACGTTCCTGCTTCTGGCTGTAACAAGCAGGTGAAATAAAACAGACATTTACAACCCTATAACCGTGGTGGCCTCAATCAATATGACGGCATATATCGCCTCTGTGATGATACAGGTCCACCGCAGATGCCAAATGTCTTGCTGTATTTCTTCTTCGTTTCTACTCCTCGCACTAATATTTCTGCTAAAGGTCCACTCACATGACCATGTCTTTTTTGACCTTCCGTGCGCCTCTGGGTCGGTGCCACATAAGATAAGACATGTCCTTTCTTTGGATCGGGGACCAATTGAAGCCAATGGGTCTGCATCGTGATGCAGGGTTTTTGCTGATCCTCGGTTTGTGGTCCGCAAAACAGACGCTGCTCCCGTATTCCACACTATTGTGTACCTTTCTATTATTTACAATAGCTATACAATAACATAAAAAGTAATAAAATGGTATATTTTGTCAGGAGTCCTAGATGTAGTATTGACTTCTTCAGGTGCAGCAGAGTTGAGCTGTGTTTTTACATAGGACTGCAGGTAAACCTATTGCATTATCTTAAAGGTGTATTCCGGTTGTAGCATCTTATCCCCTATCCACAGGATAGGAGATAAATATTTGATGGGTGTGGTCCCACCTCTGCAACCCCCACCAATCACGAGAAGGGGGACCCCGTACACCACCATTCACTTCAGCGGTGCCCATTGGGTTATGAGGTCCCAGTTCTCAGACCGGTGGGGGTTCTACCACTCGATCTAATAGTTATCCCCTATCCACAGGATAACTTACTTCAACTGGAATACTCCTGGAAAAAGGCACCACTTGGGTTTTTTTTTCAATATCATATCAATATCATATCAATATCATTTTTCTAGCTCTGTTTTTTTCACAAAACCAATAAGTGGTTGCCATTTTTTGAGCAGTAGTTTGTTTTTTCATATACAGAATGGGATGAAAACTTCAACATGCTACGAGCCAAAAAATGTCACCAGTTAGAAAAAACACCAGTAAACAAAATAACACCTATCAATCCTGAATTTTATATCTCTCATAGACCTTCAGCTAAAATCTAGAGCTGGCGCTATTACCGTAAGAACTGCAGCAACCGCAGGTGCAAGAAACGCTACTAAACAATTGTCACCAAATCCAGTACCTACCTAACTCAGCTACTAAAAGGAATACACGAGTTACAGACTAGCTAAATGACCAGTTCAGCTCTGCTACATCTTCCAGTAAGGTCTTGCATGCAGTTGTGCTGTTGGCGCGGCACAGTAACAGGTGTGTCAGTACTCATAGCCCAGGGAAACCATAGGAGCACCTTTTCTATAGAAAGTAGAGGGGGTTCTTACTTGTACTCTCCTGGTGCTTGAGGTGGTGAGGTCCTCTTCTGTGTATGCTCCATAGTTTTCAGCCTGTCATCTGGATTTGAATGTGAAATGAGTGTGACTTGCTGGAGCAGCCTGCAGTTTGCATGACCTCTCTTAATGAGGGACGGGAGCTGGTGACACTGAGAATTAAGGGATCACGTGACAAGACATGGAAATAAATTCTTGCATACTTCCTAGACCTACACTGAGTAACTCTTCACCTGCAGGGCGAGAGAGATTTAACTACTGCCGGACTGCCAGGGAGCAGGTGTCTGTGGCGACAGGAGGGAGGATTAGAGCAGAGAGACAGGACAGGTGAGAGTAAGGGCTCGTGCACACCTGCAAACTCGGGAAAGTCCTGTCAGTAAAAAACTGACATTTTCCCCTCTGTTTTCTTCACTGTTTTCTGCAATTCTGTTAAAGAGTTTGTTCCATGAAAAATATTTTCAAACCAGCGCCTGGGTCTGAATACTTTTGTAATCGCATGTAATTAAAAATGTAGTATAGCCAGTGAGTTATTCAATAAAATGTATCTGTATAGCGCCACCTGCTGTTTGTTCTTTTTTTTTTATTTTTCTGTCCACCTCAGTAACATAAGCTAAAGTGGTCGCACATGTTCAGTTTCACCCTTCAACTGCCAAGAGCTGTATCTACTGTTGGTAGATGTGACAGTTACAGGAAGAGATCTGAATCAGAAAGCACATGTCCCCTGTGAAAGGACCAACCCCCTACCCCCTCTCGTGAGATGTCACAGGGAGAAAGCTGCAGAGCTGCAGCAGAAAGGACAGGCCTTAGAGAAAGGACACTCCCCTGAGAAATTACAGCACCGGGTGGAATCGTCCTATGTGTGCGCCGTCCTGCTCCTCCTGCGCTGTGGAGACCTGCCGGGAGCATGTAAGTACATATGTGTATGTGTATATGTCTGTGTATGTTTATGTGTATGTCTGTATGTGTGTATGTATGTATGTGTGCAGGTGACGGATCTGTCATGAACTCCATTGAAAGTCAATAGAGGACGGATCCGTTCACCATTGTGTCACACCAAACAGATCCGTCCCCATTGACTTTCATTGGGGGTCATGACGGATCCGTCTTGGTGCAGATGCCTGGACCGGAGAGCAAACCGCAGCATGCTTTTAGGAGCATTCCGTTCTCTTCAGTTCAGTTTTGTCCCCATTGACAATGAATGGGGACAAAACTGAAGCATTTTATTCCGGTATTGTGCCCCTATGACGGAACTCAATACCGGAATTATAAAACGCTAGTGTGAAAGTAGCCTTAAACATGAAAATAACATGATATAACAATAGAATAACAATAATTGAAGATACTCCAGGTCTGTAGTACTGCAAATGCCCCAAAGGTCTTGTGTACAGTGGCATAAATAAATCATGAGGAAAAAACAAAAAAAATAACACCTGAAAAATCAAGCCCAATTATCACAGAAAAAAGACACAAAATGATTTAAATAACCCAATAAAATGTTTTTGGCTTTTGAATGTGCATGAACTAGGAAATTGTGCCTGGCCATGAAGGTTGGGGTGGATGGGTGGGGTAGGGGCACTTGGTCATGAACTGGTTAAATACTGGGCCTTTGAATATAGGGTGTAAAGTAACTAATACGCTATGTTGCATTTTGTATACTTTGTTTTTGCTCTTGCTTTTATGTAGATCTTAAGCAATTCTTTTATAGCACTTTTCCAGATGTAAGGTATGTGATAGTAGGAACTTACCTTTCCTCCCATTTCTTTTCTACTGCCTCGCAATGCACCTGGAACATGCCACATACACAGGCATATATGTTATGCAATGTGAATTTCACAGCCAAAGTCCCCAGATTATTAATAGCACCATATACTGCGCAAATAATAAGTGATATACAGTGCTCATAAATAGTGTCATTTATGGCCCATCTCATAAAATGATGGCATATCACTAGGATATGTCACCACTTTATAATCGGTGGGGGACTAACCTTCACTGTTTCTTTCCTAAGCAGCTGTGCTCCTGGCCACCCAACTATGCGGCTATGTCCTAGCATATTCCATTTAAAAGGGTTGTCTCATCTCAGAAATTGGTCAATGTCAGATAGCTGCAGGTCCTACCCCTGGCACCCACTCCTATCTCCACTGCTATGGGGCCTAGCACTGCACTACTTAGCCGAATTACTTACCCGAATTAGATTCACTGCATTTTACGGCAGTGGCCACTAGGGAGAGCTCAGTGTAAAGAAAAATATAAAAAAAACTTTGGGTATCAAAATATGAAAATCCAAAGAAAATTTTTCTTCCAGAGTTTTTTGTTTTTTTTTAAAGTAGTACAGCATAATAAAAACTGTATAAATTTTGTATCATAATACTTGTGCTGACCAGCAGAATACGGTTATCTCATTTTTTTGCACACAGGGAATGCCTTAAAGGGATTCTGTCACCAGGTTTTGGCCTATATAGATAGTCACACTTGTGTTTAGGTCTCACTGCGCTCATTCTAAATATGCTATTCTTATTGATCCTAGAGTTCTATTTTTATGAAAAAAGCGTTTTGATTAATATTCAAATCACTCACATAAGGAGCCCAAGGGGATGTCCTTTGCGGCGTTGGAGCCCGTCCACGCCGCAAATCTTGGAGCCCAGCACCGCCCACCTACTTATTATTCACTTCAAATCATCCCGGTGACCTCCTCCGGCTGCAGCGTAATCCCACGCATGCGAAGTACTTACCTGGGTCTGCGCCCGTGCAGTCTACTGGCATCGGCCTCATGGATCCAAACACGCATGCGCCAGCTCTCTGCGCACTTCGAATCCATGAGGCCGATGCCAGTAGACCGCACAGGCGCAGACTCGGGTAAGAACTGCGCATGCGTGGGATTACGCTGCAGCTGGAGGAGGTCACCGGGATGATTTGAAGTGAATAATAAGTAGGTGGGCGGTGCTGGGCTCCAAGATTTGCGGCGTGTCCGGGCTCCAACGGCGCAAAGGACATCCCCTTGGGCTCCTTATGTGCCCAGCTGGTCCAAAACCTGGTGACAGAATCCGTTTAAAAAGAAAAGAAATCATTTTTTTTTCTATTTCACCCCACAAAGCTTTCCCCCCCATTTTTAATAGATGATATGGCACAATAGATAGGGGCAGAGTTATCATAGACTGGTGGTGCAGCCTCCCGTAGTCTGTGTGCCTATACTGATATCTGTCTGGTGTAGATTGCAGTATTCTTTTACGCCAGTTCACTAGTTGATATGATAGGTATGTGGGAAGGTCATGTGGTAAAGAGTTGTGCCTCTATGGTTCATGGCGGTGGTAGTGTAGGCATGGCTCACTGGTGATAGAACTCCTGGCATAACCAGACTGCTGGAGAGAGTCTGAGCTGCTGAAGGACATGGGACAGAGTATTGGATTTGGGATGCACCCCTCACTGTGAGCTGGTAGGAGTGATATAGTAGACATCTCAGAGGGCCTTGGAGTTGTGTCTCAGCATGAACACTATTGGAACTCTGTTATAACAAGTTTTTGTACCTCCATTTACACATGGATGATTTCACTGATCAACTGTGAGTTTTCCTGGTTTCATCTGCATGCGTGTTTTTTTTACCTCTGCACCTCACTACTAGCAACACCAAGGTCAACACCAATAGGCAGGAGACCCCAATCAGGGTCTGCCCCAGGAAAATATCAACATCAGGTGCACCCCTCCACACTGCATGGCCCAAGGGAGCATGGCAACAGGGCAGCAGCTACTATGAGCACGACCACAACTACCACTTCCATCCTCTTCTCTCCTTATGCTCTCCTTTGGGTTAGGGCTTATGCACATAACTGTTGTAGTTTTGCGATGCCGGCCTTGTGCATTCCTCATTTTGAGAAACGGCCGGCTTATAATAGAACAGTCCTATCCTTTTCCGTAATGTGGACAATAATATAACATGTTTTATATTTTTGCGGAACTGACATGCAGACATATGGACACGGAGTAATTTCCGTTTATTTGGCACCATTGAAGTGAATAGTTTCACTATACGGACATACAGGCTGCAAAAAACGGAACAGACACATACAAAAAATACGTTTGTGTGCATGAGGCCGTAGAAGCATCTTGAGATCTACTTGGAACTGTGTTTTGACAGGACGATGGGGGAAAGGTGCTGAAGTTAACGGGACCGTGTATCAGAAGCATAATTTACTGTACAACAATTACACCCAGAGATTTACTGATGATGTCTTCTGCGATTATAGACATCGTCTTTCTTCTTCTCCATATGGGCACAGATCACCATGAACATTTCTCATGGCTCTACAGATATAGCTCTCAAGTAATAATATCCACAAAAAGAGACATACTAAGTGCACATAACGTGCTGCAGCAGATTTGTTCTGTTGAGCCACAGAGTATTACCAAATCACATTGGAAAGTGGGCGCAGGGTGTAGGAATACGGGAATATATGCTATGCAGTGTAAGATGCTCATCCTAGCACCACAGTGATGAGGTGAGAGGAGGATGACGACATAGCATGGCACTGAGCCAATTGCTTCTGAGCTCTGTCGCAATTCAACTTCATTCACATTTCTGAAGAGGATAAACTTGAAGGTGGTGCTCTGGCAGTGATCTACTTAGGCAATCAATGAATTACTGACCTCTCCTGTGGTGTGTATGGGCTAGAAAGCTAAGTTATTGGTGGCTGAGGACCATATCTGCCTGCTTACGTGAAATGAATATATGTATTGAACACTTGCTGCTGGCCTGATGGTCTGTTCATAGGCCTTAACAGTGTGTGATTAAGCTTATGCTACAGTTGGAGGAGCAATGGGATGTATCTACACCTGCCAGAACCAGTTAAGGACTGAAACATAAACCATCATTGTAGTAAACCCTCCACTTGCAAGCCATAAGAGCAGGGGTGGATTGGCATAGACCCCACAGTGAAATTTCCCGGTGGACCGATGCCCTAGGGGCCGTCCAAACCCACCTCGCTGTTTTTGACTGGGTACATAATGATCTGATTTTCTCAGCTGTTTTTAATGCTGGGAGCATCAGGTACTCAGGACGGTGATAAAGTTCAATACTGTGGCAAGGCATGTTAGCCTATGGCTCCCTGCTCTGTTGCTCTCTCTCATAGTCCACAGACCACTATATGCGGCAGTGTACAGAGGCATCTTAGGCCACAGCCTGGAAAAGGCCCCTGGCCTGCATCGGAGATGGCAACTTGGAACAACACCACTCAGGTTTTTTTTTTCTACTTTCCTTGGCCAATTGGGGAACATTCTACTGGGATCACTATGGGAGTCATATCTAGGGGAAGTTCAGGCAGCAAGATGACGATCGGTCTCACCTCCTAAGCCCCATGCTCCGTATCTTAAGTAGAGGCAACTGGAGGAGGAGGACAGAACATGGCAGCTATTGATGGCCACCATGGAGAGACAGTATATTATCCTGCACCATGGTATGTAGTTCTACTGGGACAGTATTTTGTGGTGCACTATGGTATTCTTGACCCTCCCTATTTGTGTTAGACACATGTACTTGTATTGGCGCTGCCTACTTGTGTTGTCCGCCTTCTGTTAATTTTGACCCACACTATGGGGACACGTTTAGGCTTTTTCCCAACTCCACATTAAATTCCCAGCCCACCGCTACATAAAAGTTAAAAGTGTTACCAATGGTTAAAGGGGTTTTCCGAGTTATATATATTGATGACCTATCCTCAGGATAGGTCATCAATATCAGATCAGCGGGGGTCCGACACCCGGCACCCCCTCCAATCAGCTGTTTGAAGAGGAGGCACGCGCCGTATCAGCGCTGCCTCCTCTTCACTGTTTACATGCTGGCCGACACGGGGGTAGTGGTGAGTAGGTGTAATTACACCTAACTGCCCTATTCATTTCAATAGGAAGAATCGCTTCCATACAAGTCTATGAAAGTGATTCTTCCCATAGAAATAAATGGGGCGGTGAGGTGTAATTACACCTACTCAACACTACCCCCGTTACGGGCAGCTTGTAAACAGTGAAGAGGAGGCAGCGCTGGTACGGCGCACACCTCCTCTTCAAACAGCTGATCGGCGGGGGTGCCGGGTGTCGGACCCCCGCTGATCTGATATTGATGACCTATCCTGAGGATAGGTCATCAATATACATAACTCGGAAAACCCCTTTAAAGGGACTTTGACATTATACGTCAAGCACAAGCTGAGAAAAGTACTGTTGCTGATGCTCCACTTTAAGTAACCTGTTACTTCAAGAGGTGGACTTGAATGTGAACTGTGAAGGACACATTGTGGTCTGAGACCACTCTCTGAATGAAAACTCAAGTAGGTGGTGTGCATGGTTGTGTGTCTACGGCCATTGGTTGGTCATGAAGAATTCCTTGAGGAAGGTAGCAGCCTACCATTGTGACGACCCTCGGAGGCGCTTGGGTCAACTTAAAAAAGAGGCCAACCTCCTTTGAGTCCCCTCGGAGAATGCCTGGAGAGGACAAGTTGTGGTAACGTGCAGCCTCCCCAAGACCCACATTGGCACAGTCAGCTTCGGCGGAAAACGCCAAGAAAGTGCTAAACTAAATTGGTGATCTGCAAATGCTCCCTCTGTTCAAGTGCAAGTCTGACATAATTTACAAAGTAAATTACAGGCATGAAAATACTTTTTCAAAATTTCAGTCGCCGTTATAGTCAAAATGAAAACCTTTACCCTTGTATTAAATCTTATCACCATTCCTTTTACCTCATTTCTAATGTTTTTCTAGTCTTTGAATTTGCATTATAATCGACTACAGATTTCATTATTACCAAAGAGACCAATTATTTCAAGAGGCCTAAGGGCCCTTTCACACATGCCGAGGATCAGGCCAGTTATCAGGAATAACCGTTCACACGAACACCTGTTTCCAATAATTAGCCCTTTGTAAGAATGCCGCCGATCACGCGACAAACCTGAGAACGCTCCCTTAGCGGCATTTTAGATTGCATCTTTGATGTGGCCCCCCATAAATCCTCATTTGTCGGCAGTACATTGCCCTGTGTAAATGGAGATGTGCTGCCAATAATATAGAAACTGAATGGGGGAAGAAAGATTGTGATAATTATCACTTAGCTCCCATCCCTGTATGTAACTGAGCGGTGCTTGTTCCGAGTTGTAATTGCCCCTGTGAAAAAGGACCCTAAGGGTCATTCACACATGGCATATTTGGTTGCAGACATTTCTGTTACTGAAAGTAAGCTCCATTGATCTGAACTGGGTTATTTTGGTGGTAAGCATATGGATTTTTATAGGCTTCATTCAAATAAATAGAACAATCTCAGATACTTCTGCAACACATCTGATGCAACTGAATATATCCTAACGACGAATTTTCAAATTATGATTTTATTCAATAATTTTTTTTCTGTTGTTAATTTAGTTGCATCACATTCTGTAGTGCTATAGAGTGAATGTCAACATTCGTATCCATTACTCTCCACAGTGCGTTTACAATTTAATTTCCCTACACTAAGTACAATCAGGGGCGGTCTTGGCATTTCTGGGGCCCTAAGCGAAGTTATGCCTGGGGGCCCCCCCCAATGACACCTCACACCCCTGATGACACGCCCCCCCCAATGACACACCCCCTACACCTCACTGGAGGGGGGGTCAAGGTTGCCCACAGCCTATGGCGTGTCCCAGACTCCCAGCTCTCTATTGGCTGGGCTGCAGGGGCGTAGCTAAAGGCTCATGGGCCCTGGTGCAAGAGTTCAGCTTGGGCCCCCCCCGCCTAATACAGCGCCCCATACCTCTTACATCCAGTATAATACAGCGCCTCATACCTCTTACATCCAGTATAATACAGCGCCCCATACCTCTTACATCCAGTATAATACAGCCCCATACCTCTTACATCCAGTGTAATACAGCGCCCCATACCTCTTACACCCAGTATAATACAGCGCCCCATACCTCTTACATCCAGTATAATACAGCGCCCCATAACTCGTACATCCAGTATAATACAGCGCCCCATACCTCTTACATCCAGTATAATACAGCCCCTCATACCTCTTACATCCAGTATAATACAGCGCCTCATACCTCTTACATCCAGTATAATACAGCGCCCCATACCTCTTACATCCAGTATAATACAGCGCCCCATACCTCTTACATCCAGTATAATACAGCGCCCCATACCTCTTACATCCAGTATAATACAGCGCCCCATACCTCTTACATCCAGTATAATACAGCGCCCCATACCTCTTACATCCAGTATAATACAGCGCCTCATACCTCTTACATCCAGTATAATACAGCGCCCCATACCTCTTACATCCATTATAATACAGCGCCCCATACCTCTTACATCCAGTATAATACAGCGCCCCATACCTCTTACATCCAGTGACGTCTCCTCTGATTTAGATCTTCTCTTTCCTCATCTTCTCCTTTCAGACCAGACGCCATTTTTCAGCCATTTCTTATCTCTGCAGTTTGACAGAAAAAAATCTTAGTTTACTACTTTTCCATCATCCTCCCATCTTCTGGACAAATCATCCTACCACCCCAGTACTGTGCCACTAGTACCACAGAGATAGTGCCCTTCAATAATTATTGGCACACAGTGTCCTAAAATAACTGCGCCCAGCAAATACTGTCCCGTAATAGTGTGAACATAACGTCCCCCAGAAATAACTGCGCTGATACTGTGCCAGGGTGCCCCCCACAGTAATAGTGCCCCCCACAGTACTAATGTCCCCACTGTGCCCCAGAAGTAATAATGCTTCCAATGTGCCAGTAAGAAGTGCTCCCCACCCATAGATGCCCCCCAAATTATGTGCCAGTAAGAAATGCCCCAATAATGCCCAGAAGTTCCCCCCATTGATTCCCCCTCAAAATCATGTGCCAGTAAGAAATGCCCCCAGTGCCCCCATGTGCCAGTAAGAAATGCCCCCAGTGCCCCCATGTGCCAGTAAGAAATGCCCCAGTGCCCCCATGTGCCAGAAAAATGCCCCTAGTGCTCCCATGCCATAAAGAAATGCCCCCAGTGCCCCCATGTGCCAGTAAGAAGTGCCCCCAGTGCCAGTAAAAATGCCCCAGTGCCCCCTTGTGCCAGTAAAAATGCCCCCATGTGCCAGTAAAAATGCCCCCATGTGCCAGTAAAATGCCCTCAGTGCCCCCATGTGCCAGTAAAAATGCCCCCATGTGCCAGTAAAAATGCCCCCAGTGCCCCCATGTGCCAGTAAAAATGCCCCCAGTACCAGTAAAAATGCCCCCAGTGCCCCCATGTGCCAGTAAAAATGCCCCCAGTGCCCCCATGTGCCAGTAAAAATGCCCCCATGTGCCAGTAAAAATGCCCCCATGTGCCAGTAAAAATGCCCCCATGTGCCAGTAAAATGCCCTCAGTGCCCCCATGTACCAGTAAAAATGCCCCAGTGCCCCCATGTGCCAGTAAAAATGCCCCCAGTGCCCCCATGTGCCAGTAAAAATGCCCCCAGTACCAGTAAAAATGCCCCTAGTGCCCCCATGTGCCAGTAAAAATGCCCCCAGTGCCCCCATGTGCCAGAAAAAATGCCCACAGTGTCCCCATGTGCCAGTAAAAATGCCCACAGTGCCCCATGTGCCAGTAAAATGCCCACAGTGCCCCATGTGCCAGTAAATATGCCCCCATGTGCCAGTAAAATGCCCCCAGTGCCCCCATGTGCCAGTAAAAATGCCCCCAAGTGTCAGTAAAATGCCCCCAGTGCCCCCATGTGCCAGTAAAAATGCCCCCATGTGCCAGTAAAAATGCCCCCAGTACCAGTAAAAATGCCCCCAGTGCCCCCATGTGCCAGTAAGAAATGCCCCAGTGCCCCCATGTGCCAGAAAAATGCCCCTAGTGCTCCCATGCCATAAAGAAATGCCCCCAGTGCCCCCATGTGCCAGTAAGAAGTGCCCCCAGTGCCAGTTAAAAATGCCCCAGTGCCCCCTTGTGCTAGTAAAATGCCCCCAGTGCCCCCATGTGCCAGTACAAATGCCCCCATGTGCCAGTAAAAATGCCCCCAGTGCCCCCATGTGCCAGTAAAAATGCCCCCATGTGCCAGTAAAAATGCCCCCAGTGCCCCCATGTGCCAGTAAAAATGCCCCCAGTACCAGTAAAAATGCCCCCAGTGCCCCCATATGCCAGTAAAAATGCCCCCAGTGCCCCCATGTGCCAGAAAAAATGCCCACAGTGCCCCCATGTGCCAGTAAAATGCCCCCATGTGCCAGTAAAATGCCCCAGTGCCCCCATGTGCCAGTAAAATGCCCCCAGTGCCCCCATGTGCCAGTAAAAATGCCCCCAGTGCCCCCATATGCCAGTAAAAATGCCCCCATGTGCAAGAAAAATGCCCCCAGTGCCCCCATGTACCAGTAAAAATGCCCCCAGTACCAGTAAAAATGCCCCCAGTGCCCCCATGTGCCAGTAAAAATGCCCCCAGTGCCCCCATGTGCCAGAAAAAATGCCCACAGTGCTCCCATGTGCCAGTAAAATGCCCACAGTGCCCCCATGTGCTAGTAAAAATGCCCACAGTGCCCCATGTGCCAGTAAAAATGCCCACAGTGCCCCCATGTGCCAGTAAAAATGCCCCCATGTGCCAGTAAAATGCCCCCGGTGCCCCCATGTGCCAGTAAAATGCCCCCAGTGCCCCCATGTGCCAGTAAAATGCCCCCAGTGCCCCCATGTGCCAGTAAAAATGCCCCCAGTGCCCCCATGTGCCAGTAAAAATGCCCCCATGTGCCAGTAAAAATGCCCCCAGTGCCCCCATGTACCAGTAAAAATGCCCCCAGTGACCCCATGTGCCAGAAAAAATGCCCACAGTGCCCCCATGTGCCAGTAAAATGCCCACAGTGCCCCCATGTGCCAGTAAAAATGCCCACAGTGCCCCATGTGCCAGTAAAATGCCCACAGTGCCCCCATGTGCCAGTAAAAATGCCCCCATGTGCCAGTAAAATGCCCCTAGTGCCCCCATGTGCCAGTAAAATGCCCCCAGTGCCCCCATGTGCCAGTAAAAATGCCCCAGTGCCCCCAATTGAGCTCAGGTCGGTGACTGCTACAATAAAAAAAAAAATAAAAAAAATTAACACTTATACTTACCTCCATGGTGCTGGCAGCGATGCGATGCAGGCCTCTTCCGGCCTGTGTCCCGCGCTGTACGGCTCAGGCGGCGCGATGACGTCATCGCGCCGCCTGAGCCGGCCTCTGATAGGCTGCAGGCCCAGTGCCTGCAGCCTATCAGAGGAACGGGCAGGGGAGACGCCTCTCCCTCCCCTGCCCCAGTACAATACAGGCATCTGTATCGCCGTCCTGAGGACGGCGATACAGATGACTATGGAGATGAGCGCTTCCACAATGGAAGCGCTCATCTCCCTCTGCCCCTCTGCGGGCGGTCTTGGGCACCGGCACAAGAGAAGAGCGTGGGGGCCCCCTTGGATGCCGGGGGCCCTACGCAAATGCATAGGATGCGTGGTGCCCAAGACTGCCCCTGAGTACAATTACATAGGACGCCAATTAACCTCTCAGTGGGGGAGATTTATCATGAGAGGAATTTTCAAAGTCAGTTTTTGCAGGAGTCTGTGATACCATAAGTTGCTTCAAATCGCTAAAATGTCGCACAATGTTTCATAAATTCGGTGCATCTTTAGTAAAGTCCGTATTACACTGCCTGATTTTTTGGCAGATAATCCCTAACGATTGTTTACATGAATGCTCATTAGCGATCATCTGGCAGTATAATACTGCTGCAGATTGCCCGATGAACGAGTAAACGCTTGATCATTGGGCAATCTAAAACTTTTGACACGTTAAAAAATTGTTTGCAGGCGGCAGATCGTGCTGTCTAACGATCTGCTGCCAGCAAACCTCTATACAGCATGGGGACTAGTGATGGCACATCTATGCTGCAGAGATCATTGCATGTAATAACAATGGTCTATTCTGCTAGTGAGCAAGCGATTACCAGGACAGAATGCTTCCCTCCCTACAATCGTCTGCCACATCGGGCTGTGTAATACAGCCTTCACTGTCTGTACTGACTGGAATAAAATAGAGATATTTATTCTGACTTTTGTCACATTTTCAAAATTGAAATGAGTGGTATTAAAAATACAAACTGTTGCAAACTTTTTGAGAAATTAAGCCTCAAAAGTCACAAAGCTCTTTTTGTGACTTTTTCAAGCAAAGATTCTGTAGCAGAGATGAGCGAATTGATTTGTAAGAACTTGCAACAGTGTCCCCGAAGCTGTGGATGCCTCCTGTGCCGCTTGATTGACCGGGCCAGGAGATCGTCCCCCACTTTCAGGGACACCCCATAGTAGGTACAGAACTCTGCTTGCAAAGTCCTGCTTGATCTTACAAATTCCCCCCAGGTATGTTTTTAGAGTGGAGAAGAAAATGGGAGTACTCACACAAACGTGTAGACAAAGTACGCCCCTTTCATTTACCTAGTATATACTACACAGGCAGTGAATAAAAGGCTGTCATTGTGATCTCCCTGTGCAGAAAATTCAGCTTTAAAGGGGTTATCCAACACTAACAAATGCTCCCCCATATGCCAGGCCCCTCACACTGATTCTACTTACCTGACTCCCCGCTGCTCCTGGTCCCCGCACTGCCGCAGCTGCTTCTCCCCGTGGCGGGGGCGAGCCTCCCTAGCGTCACCCGCGATACTAGAGAGGCTCTTCCCTGTCTGCCTTTGGCTCCCCCTCCCCCCGCGCATGGGGAGAAGCAGCTGCGGCAGTGCGGGGACCAGGAGGGGCGCAGGGAGCCAGGTAAGTAGAATCAGGGTGGGGGGCATGGCATATGGGGGAGCATTTGCTAGTGTCGGATAACCCCTTTAAGCCTTATCCAACCCTATGAAATTATGGTGGACATTAGCTCAGCGGGGCCCATTTTGAAATGGTGCTGTACAATGTCAGTGTATGTCCCTAATAAAAACACAGACATCAAATTCTGTTGAGCTAAGCTACAAACTTAGCTACAACTAAGTCAGCCCTGCATCACCAGTATATTCAAGCGTACTCTATAATTTGCCATGATCCTGGGCTGAGATGTTGGGTTGATCACCAGATTAAGGCCTTTTTTTTACATAGTGAGCATCCATAATCTAATGCACACATCTGCTTGTATATGAACCTCATGTCTGGATCATCCACTCAAAAATAGTTTACCTTAAAAAACAGCAGTAAATAGACATGCACCTCGTCAAGTGCAGAATGTTCTGCAAGGAACATACAGTAAAATATCTATTCAAAGGTTAATCACCATTTTATACAGTGTCTGTGTGTAGATACACCAATGAACTGGAATGTTTCCTGGAAGAGGACTCCTGTAAAAAATGCTTTGTTCTACCGCATACATGTGTAATAAAGTAACATCTGCTTGATGGGATGAAATACTGGCAAACATTTTCCCAGCTGTTTTAAAAGTTGAAGGATTTTCTCAGTATCTGACTGGCAGGGGTTTGACACCGGGGACCCCACCAATCGGCTGCTTGAGGAGCACTGCTGCCTCCTCACAGTTTACCAAGCACAGCGCCATACATTGTATTGTGGCCGTACTTGGTTTTGCAGCTCAGCCCCATTCACTTGAATGGGAGTGAGCTGTGCCCAGGCCATGTGACAGATAAACATGACATCACATGGCCCAGGCAGGGTTAGCTGCGAGAAGGCTGCAGTACTCACAGGAGAGCCACAGCCTTCTCAAACAGCTTATCAATGGGGCTGCTGGGTGTGGGACCCCAATCGATCAGATACTGATGACCTACCTAAAGGATAGGCAAAACAGCCAGAGTACAGTGGACTGCACCAAAATGAAGCCATATCATTGTGTGCAGCAAATCTGCATGGCTACCACAGCACTTCAGGGAACCCTGTCTTCCACCTCAAAACAACACCACCAAGGACACCCCACCTAACATCAGGCAGGTGCCCCAACACCAGGTTGTGTCCAGAAGGGAAGAAAAGTGGCACCGTTCCCATCACATCCGAACTGTGCATACAACTAATCCCAATGTTCACACCGCCCCTGTGGCTCGCTGCACCCGGCCCTGTCAATCAAAGCAGCCAGGCAGGGGCTGACCACAGAACTAAGCATAGTTTGGGTGTAACAAGGGCAATAGTGATGCCCTCATTACACCAAAGACGTAGTGTGCATATTAAGAAAAGGTATCATAACTCGGGGACGGAGCATCGGATCAACATCAGAAGTCCCTAGAAACTGGAAGATTCTAGACTTGTCAGCCAGGAAAACTCTGGAACTTTCCTTCACTGGAATCTGACTCCATTTTGTCTGCATTAAACCTCACATCTCTTCCTCCTACAAGGTGAACCACAGCTATGTGTCTATACAAACAGTTTGATAAGGAGCTCGCTGGTGACATATTCCCTTTAAGGGGTTAAAGATCAGGCAACCGAGGAGTCATGGCCTCATGATTGCATATCTGCTAATGGTACCTAATCATGGTATTTAGGCTGGCCATACACATTCCATACTGTACCTTAACCAAACAGCTATTCCTGTTGCCCTGCCCCCAAATCGTGCATGCTCTTT
Source organism: Rhinella marina (assembly GCA_900303285.1). Lineage (NCBI taxonomy): Eukaryota > Metazoa > Chordata > Amphibia > Anura > Bufonidae > Rhinella > Rhinella marina. Next base: position 170,571 of record ONZH01000607.1, on the reverse strand, counting down.
TTGACCTAGCATGCATGTGTTCCCAACAGGAAGAGGGAAGTAAGGCTACTTTTACACTTGCGATAGCTGTTTCCGGCAGATCTGTGCTACCGCAGGGTGCTGTAGTTTTATTCTGGCCACCTCTCGGCATGTTTTCCGTGCTGCGGCCGGACCTCCGGCCCGCCCCATTATAGTAATGGGGCCAGAGAGGTCTTCCGACTGCACAGTGGACTTGTGGTAGCACAGATCCAGCAGGCTGTTTCGGTGGGGGAAAAGGCTACCGCAAGTGCGAAAGTAACCTAAGCCGCTGCTGGATACTTCTGGTAGTTGCTTATCTTTCATCAGAATATAAGGGCCAGGTCACTCCTTCTCTCCCCCATCTGCTGTCTGTGGAGATACATTACATGTATCAGTGGATTCGCCAACATTAATGTGTATGGCCAAGCTTTAATATATAACTGTTATATTAAATGTGCATCGTAACCGTTGTATTATTGACGTGCGCTAATTTTCTGCACTCACTATATCCTCCCTGTGATGCAGAATTTCTTATCCTTGTTGAGGGGCTTGCTAAGAAGCAATAAGTGAAATGCACAATTTCAAGACCTAATTTATGCTTTTTTTCCCCATTTATTTCCAGTTCTGTTTTTGAAGACCAGGTTGAAGCTTGTTTGTTGGCTCCAAGATCAGCAGCTGGACATGAAAGCAATTTTAAAATTCTCTTCTCCATTGTTTCTTCAAAATCACAAACTTAGTAAATTGATTCCTCCCTTGAAATCATCTTTCACCCTCATTTGACTCCATGGTTGACCAGTAGTTTTTGTTTTTCACACTTAGGGCTCATGCACACGAACGTATTTTCTTTCCGTATTCATTCCATTTTTTTTTTGCGGACCGTATGTGGAACCATTCATTTCAATGGGTCCGCAAAAAAACCCCAAAGGTACTCCATGTGCATTCCGTTTCAGTATCGCGAAAAAATAGAACATTACGAACAAGGAAAAGGCTGTTCTATTCGGGGCCAGCTGTTGCATTCCGCAAAATATGGACGACATCCGTATTTTTTGAGGACCGCAAAATACATACGGTCGTGTGCATGAGGCCTTAGGCTCCACGCACATGACTGTATTTTCAGTCTGCATTTCATCTGCATCTTTTGCAGTTCAGATGTGGACCCATTCTGTTTAACGCAGCAGCATGGTGGCTCACTGGTTAGCAATGGTGCCTTGCAGAATTGAGGTCCTGGGTTTGAATCCGACCAATGACAACATCTGCATGGAATTTGTATGTTCTCCTCAAGTTTGTGTAGGTTTCCTCCAGGTTCTTCCCACACCCCAAAGACATTCTGATAGGGACCTTAGATTGTGAGCACCACTGGCAGGGGTGGACTGGGAACTTAAAGTGGCCTTGGAAAAAACACTAAAAGTGGCCTGATTTTGGTCCAAATTGTGGCACATTATACCGCCCTAACAGTCCATTGCAAAATACTGCCCCCATCAGCACAAAATACATCCCCAAAAACTTCCAGTGGCCGGCAGTGAGGAGGGCTCAGACGGCCCCTTGGGCATTGGCCCACCGGGAAATTTGTAAGGTCTACGGCCAATCTGCCCCTGCCCCTGCCCACTGGGTACAGAGTGATGCTAATGTCTGAAAAGAGCTGCGGAATATGTCAGTACTATATAAGTGAGTATAATAAAATAACAATAAATGAGACCCCAAAAGATGCAGACCGTGTGCTATCCACATCCGTATGTCCACTCATGGCCTGTATTGCAGATAAGAATAGGCATTTGTAACATAATCCGGGATTTGTGGAGTCGTGTGCATGGGGGCCATATCTGGACTAAAGGGGCCTCCTGTATTTGTGCCATGCACCTTGTGAAAAGAAGGACACGGTTATCTCTCAATATAACAGGGTTTATTCGTACAAACAAGGCATACACAAGACTGGATATCAATTGAAGACTGCAATAGAGTTTTTAATTAATAACTCTGTAACAAAAGGTAACTAAGTTAAACATTTATGAAAATATAAATCTCTGCTTGGGGAAACTCTCCCAACGATATAAATTGTACATAAAAACATTCATCTATCAATAGCAAACAAGATAGGAAAAAAATCATTCAAGTCACAGAATATACTATAGATTGGCTTGTACACAGAACACAGATGTATCACATCGTCGGCCATTCCTGGAAGTCTATTCAAACAGAAATCTGACGCCCGACAAGCTTGTTTTTTACTTTTAATGTCAGTCCTTTAGAAAGCTGGGAAAGGACATGCTGTATTGCACATACAATATATTCGATGAAGGTAAATTCTCCCTAAACATTTCATATTACGTAACGGATTGGAATACGGTTGTAGAAAAGTTGGAGAACAGTCGGTAGCTGTACATTAAACGTCCCATTTAGCACATGAAGTAAGAAATTTCCTATAAAGTCAAAAGAATATAGAACCTTTGGATATAGTTTTGATATTATCGACATTATGCAGGCATTATGTCAATCCCAGAGTATTCGCTTGGTCATTTCATGTAGTGTAATATACGTTTAAGGCAGATGTCAACATCACACCATGAAGCCGTCCAGATATCTCACATTTTACATGTTTAGAATTAAACACTGAGTTATGCCAGTTATACAAAACCCCAGCGTAGCCCTATGCCATACAGATATTACTTCTGTCATCTGACCCCCTGTCTTCAGGGTTTGCCCTTTCCGTTACTGCCTGGACGGAATACTGGTGACCACTACAGACATGGTGGTCACCAACACAGAAAGTCAATGACAGGAGGAGGTATCAGAATCTGCAATGCATTTTATCACAAAGAGGACCCATCCCCTCTCCGGACATGTCTGTTTTAATAGCTTCATGCATTCCTCATGTAATAATAATTCTGGAGTGTCCATTCTTATGTCTGTATGTTGTGTCATTCCTTTATTATATCTGCTAGAAGTAATGATGTATAGCCAAAATAGAGTGGTATAGTAACTGCTAGCAGTTTGCAACAAAGGTCCAGATGGGTTTTACCGTTTGGGGGTGTGTCCCCGGAAGCACTGATTGGATAATTTCAGACTGTGAAGGGACACGCCCACAACTGGTTGCACCCATCTGGACCTTCAATATGAACTGTTAGTAATCCATTCATAACTTCTAGAAGGAATAATACAGGAATGACACAACATAGAGTCATAAGAATAGATGATCCATAATTGTTATTACATGGGGAATGCATGTAATTACTAAAAGAGACATGTCAGAGGGGGACAGGTCTTCTTTAAAGGGTATTTTTTGCGGCACTCTTATCCATGGGCTGCATCTTCTTTTTATTCCAGCCTCTTTCACTTGAATGTGAATGAACCAGAATGTGGTTATAGCCCATGGACAGCGATGAATTTTCTTGGAAAGAACAAACCCTTTTTTCTACAACAGCATAAGCAGTTGTCAGAATAACTGGTCTGTACGTATGAGGCCTTTGAAGGGTCCTTTTGTACATTAGGGAAGAAATTTTTACAGAAAGCACATTGACAGTTTATATTTCTGGTAACTCTGGGGTAAAAAGAAGGAAATCACAGGATTTATTACAGGTAGAGTTGAGCGAACGTGCTCGTAATGAGCACTGTACTGCTCGGATCCCCTGCGCTTGAATGGCCGCAACCATCCGGATCCATCCTCCTCACCCGACTGCAAGTCAGTGGGGACGGATCCGTTTGGTATGACACACTCGTGTGTCATACCAAACGGATCCGCCCCCATTGACTTACAGTCAGGTGAGGACGGAGAGGACGGATCTGGATGCCTGCGGCCATTCAAGCGCAGGGGATCCGAGCAGTACAGTGCTCGTTACGAGCACGTTCGCTCAACTCTAATTACAGGTCATGATAGAATGATTGATATGGATTATTGCATTTTCTTTGTTCCATCATTAGTCATAGTTATATGGAACAATAAAGTTCATCACTCACTGAGCCAGAATAAAGGAGAAGGTGTTTACTCCACCACTTTTGAAGGCTACTTTCACATCTGCGTCTTCAATTTAATACATTAGGATGCATCCGCTGTTCTAATGCGGCTGTATTAAATAAAAAATGCAGAAACCCGATCCAGCACTAACACCATTGTCCGAAAAAAAACAGATCCGGCACTATTGACTTACATTGTCAGTGCTGGATCCGGTCTGTTCTGTTTCGCATACCGCAGTTTGCAGTGTTGTGTCCGGTCACAGAACGACACAAACCGGAATGGGATGCACTCTGTACTGGTTTGTTTAGTTTTGTCTCCATTGACAATGAATGGGGACAAAATGAAAGCGTTTTCCTCCGGTTTTGAGATCCTCTGTCGGATCTTAAAACTGGAAAGGAAAACGCATATGTGCAAGTAGCCTAATTCTAGTGTAAATTGTTCAAGGAAGAGACAGCACCACTTACAAATTTACTTCTAGTAGATCCAGTCCATGGCGGTGCCCGCAGTGTTGAATTAGAGGTGGTCTTCACAATATGCAGTTTTATTCACCAACTGTGCGACGTTTCGACTCCTAAGAGTCTCTCTTAAGCCTTGAGAAAGACTCTTAGGAGTCGTAACGTCGCATGGTTGGTGAATAAAACTGCATATTGTGAAGACCACCTCTAATTCTAGTGTACCCACATCTTACCTAGAGCTTCATATCACAATTGATGCCCCAGGGCGGTCTATTCATCTACAGCAGAAATTTACTATTGCTAGCTTACCATGACTTAAAGAAGAACTCCCACAAAAAATGTTATTCCATGTCCTGCTAGAAATGTACATGATGATGTAATCTGTAGTAAATGTCATTTTCTTACCAGTAGCTGAATTTTTGAGTTATATCATCCTGAAGTTTCTTATCTGTGTCATGTGATTAGGAATTAGACCCACCAACTCACACAGCATCTTATGTGTGGACAGGAAGTCTAATTCTCTATGCATTCCTATGGGAGCCTCACTTTCAGTCTCACAGGAATGAATAGAGAAGTGACTGGCTTGCTTTCCTGGGTCAGTTGGAGGTCAGGGAGTTGGTCCCATGACCCAGCTACAATAAGAAGAGAGTGGAAACTCTCAATTTCAGCCTCTGATAAGAAAATGACATTCACTACAGATTATATCATGCACCTTTCTAACAGGTCAGAGAATACAAATTTTTGCGGGAGTTCTTCATTAAAGGGAACCTGTCAGGAGGTTCATGCAGGACGAAATCCCAATAGGCTCCCTGGTTACAAACAAGCCTGGAAAACAGTCACATGCACAGCTCCCCAGCCCCCTTCTTTGTCCCTCTATGATGGAGAGACAGCCGGAGCTAGCTAAAGAACTGAGCCAAACCTCCAGCCCCTGTGAAGACCATCACCAACACGTAGAGGGGGAGGAAGGTGTCTCCTGCCCGTGTCGAAACAAATGCGGAAGTGGAGCTTCCTGGACAAAGGACCTGTCTCCCAAATCTGCATATCTGTGCAGATTTCATACTTAAAAAGATTATCCAAAGTATGAAACAGGCCCCCCAATGCCCGGACCCCTCATATAGATTACACTTACCTCCCTCCCTGGCACCGCATCCCTCCCGATCCCTGAACGGCTGCCGTTACATTTCCCTAGCATCACCCACGATTTAAGGAGCCTCGTTACTGTTGCGGCCTGCTATTAGCTGCTCCCACCAACGCCAGATGTTTTGATCCACGCGATGGGGAGCAGCAGCGGCGGCCACAATGGGATCAATCTATATGAGGGGCCTGGGCATTGGGGGGACATGTTTTAGACTTTGGATATATCCGTTAAAGTAAATGATTAAGTTTTATAATTTTCTATTTTCAAAACCTCTAAACAACTTGTTATCTCATGAACAACCCCTTTAACGTGCAGTTATTACCGTTACTGGATATTCTTTTATATCTGACTGGCAGCTGGTTGCTTGTGGTTTATAACACCTGTAATACTATCCTTAGTATAATGAATCCAACCCCATGCACTGGCTCCCAGGAGAGCTCCTAATGGATTTATACTTATAAACAACAGTCAATCTGAATGAGAACACCTGCAGTGTAAAGCAGGGGGACAGATCAGCAGCAAATGGAAATAAGGTAATGGATTTCAGACTAAAGCCATAGATTACTGTAGCAAAACAGTTAAGAATTACTTATAGGCAACTGTATTTGCTATCATTTTCATGCTACTTTAGGCTAGTTCACATTTGAAATGCAGCATTCCAGCAGGCTGTTCTAGTAGAGAACAGTCTGCCGGAGTTTCCCGGATCTTGCATTGGCGGATCTTTCCGAAATGCCCACCGGCTTCGGCTATCGGGCAAATATTTTAGGATTCGGCCACAAAAAAACACACGCAACCTTTTTTGTCTGGCTGATTCCTGGCATTCTATGCTGGAAGGCTGTACTGTAAATGTGAAAGAAGTCTTGCAAGTGTTTTGTACATAATGAGCTTTGTAAACTTTTATACTCATCTAGAAGTATTTATTTCTGCACAAGTTTTACACTGATGAGCAAACTGATTTTTTCCATCTAGGCTCTCACTACTAGAAATGAACGAATCGATTCTAGCGAATCCAAAACTTTTGTTATTCATTTTGATCGAATCGCTCAAAATAGTGGTCACCATTTTACCGGTCAGAAGACCGAGAAGAAGGCATCTGCCACTAAAAGGGGATCAGCACAGCGTGTCATTAAACAGGGTGTTACTGTAGGCTACCATCCATTGACCCATAGCTAGATATGTTGCTGTCACTTTGACATTACTAATGCTGTGCTGGCGCTAAAGAGCTCGGAAGGGGTTGAATACAATCCTAGGAGACTTCTGAGTGCCATAGACAACTTTTCAGGGCAATCGGGGCACTTTTGATTTGAGTCGAATTTATTCGTACAAATTGTTCCCGAAACAAATTGCAAGAAATTTGCCCATCTCGAATCACTACCCTCTTTGGTACCCATTTAGTGGACCTTTATTGTAGGTCCATTGCATCATGTGTAGTAAACTAACAAGGGTTACATTTTAAGGGCAGTCCATGCTGTTGTACTGTATTTTTTGCTGTGTACTGTAATAGTTGTTTTTTCCCTATGGCTGCCAATAGCAACCAGCGTGATGTCACATTTTGTTTTGTACGTATAATAAAAGCTTCGAATGAGTAAAACATAATAACCCGATGCTGAATGAGCAAAGAATTACTGCTTCTATCCTAGAATAAGAAATGTCACCTTGTAAGCAGTAATCTGTTTACAAGAAAGGTACCTTGATCTGATCATTATGTTTGTTTTCCCTTTTGTTCAGGAGAAAATGGCAAGGGCAGTAAATTTCCTTCTTTTATACCTCAAGTCCTTTTGCAGTGCATGCTGGATTACATTAAGTGCTGGATAAAATTCTGTTATACTTTCGCTAATGCTTCTATCGTAAGGAAATGTAACATACTTTATCCACCAAGGAGCACTATATTGAATTATAGGACTCATTTGTAAACATTTTTGAACTTCTCAATCATTTGGTGGTCTCAGTTGTTAGCGGCAAAGCTTTGCCCCCGGCAGTCTATGGCAGAACACATTTTCTCATAGCAAAAGTTATGTTTTTTGTTTGGTGTTGACTCTGTTCCTTCACTGGATTCGGAAACCGTGATGGGGCTATCCCTTGCAAACACTTCGGTGGATTCCCTCCACAAGCAGTCAGGTGCCATTTTATAGATGTAATTATTGCATTTGGGCCTATGAAAATGAGTTTTGTTATTGAAAATTTGACGGCTATTGGAAGTTGCGATTTTAATTTTTAATGTTGCATCTACCCGGTCTACCACCGTGTAAGTGCCGATGCTTCCGTCATCAAAGCCTACGACGATATTGAGGTGTCTTTGTGAGAGTGCAAGAAAGGTTGGGGTTTTATATAAGGTACAAGCACCAATGCTTTTCCCATCAGCAAGTCTCATCACTATTAAACTTGAGACGGAATTATCTTCATCATCTTCCCCATTTTGGAAGCAAATGTAGACAAGATAACGTCCATCGCAAGATAAGCTCTGCTTCCATATAATACCTGATGCGTGCACCACTCTGAGTTTTCCTGTGTGAAGATCTAAAACGTTAAACTTTTCATCTCCGTGGGTGATAATCCCAAGTTTCCCATTAGGTGAGATTTCAAAATCATTAAGATTTCTTAAGAAGTTACATGGTAGCTGGACTCTTCTGCAAATGGCTTCCTCAGCAAGGCTCCAGATGTTCACTGTCTCAGTGGATGTCATGAACACAACAAACTCGGGACAGTCCGGAATTAAGTTGAAGTTGATGATGGTTGATCCATCATCGCAGCAGTATTTTTTTGTTATGCTTCCTGTCCATAGGCTCACCGCCAAAAGTTTATTCTTGGTCATTCCAATCAAAAAGGTATTGCAGTCGTTATAAGTGCATTCTTTAAGGCAGCTAAGATATTACATACTTTATGGCCTGTTGCTAGCCTCCATACTCTGGACGCATTTTGTTCGCATAAAGACACTATAAATTGATCATTATGAGTAATTAACAGTTGAGATATTCTTTGACCGCTAATCCGAAAAAGGTTTTCCCCTGTGCCGGTATGCCAAACATATTGATTACATTTGTCATCTGAGGTGACCATCAGTTCTCCGGTAGATGTCAGTACAGCATTTTCTACAATACCTTCATGCTTAAAGGCTGATTCAATGAAGCCTGTGTTAAAATTCCATTTTTGAACATATTCAGATCCATCAACTGAGTAGATATAATCTCCTCTCCCAGACAATAAAACCATAAGAACACCTCTCCCGGTCTTGTCAATATTGGACATTGCACTTAAGATGTCAATGTCCCAGATAGACAGCACTCCACTGATGGACAGGGACAAAAGTAAGTTATGATGACTAGATTTCACCAACTTTACTATACTCCCTGAGATCTCCTGTAAACTTGCCATGCACTGCCCAGTATCTCTTCTCCAAACAAATATAGATGAGGTATTTTCAATGGAAGCGATAATACAGTCACAGTTCCGGGAGAGAATAGCGGATATAAATCGCTCATTGCGTTTTGCCCTAAACTTTTCTGAAACTTTCCACATACGTGTGTCTAGAAGTTCAATGCTCAATGCTTTACAGATTAAAAGTGCACTTTGGTCTTCAGACAGCTCAGTGCTAATAACGTCACTGTCTCCCTTCGTACAATCGAACTCTTCCATCAGTTGGGGATTAGTTATTTCCTCTATGTTCCAAACAGAGAGGCTCCCTTCATTGTCAATCATAGCCACTTCTTGACTCGTATCAAGAACAAGAATGTATTTTACAAAGCCACCAGAAAATTCAGAGGTTACAGTTGATAACTTCTCGCCAGTGCCTAAGTGGAATATTGTGGTGGTATTGAGGTATTGGCCACAAAATGCATATAGCCCATCTGAAGAACACTGGATGCATGTGACTTCATACCAACAGTGGAAATTATAAAGTGGCCAACCATACAGTAAATCTATGACATTAACATCTTTACTTGCTTCCAACCAAGCTAGTGCATGTGTATGAGACAGTGTAAAGCCATTGATTAGGTTTGGCCCACCTCCCACACTTTTGGAACCTTTAACTTCTACTTCAGATAGAAGACAAGAGTTTAAGTTGTCATAGATCATGAGGGTATTTTTTGCTGTGGACACAACGAGATATTTTTCATCTGCGGTAAGCTTCATTCCCATAATTACAAACTCAGTAGTGGTTATTTGTCTTAAAAGTTGCCTCAACTCAACATCCCAGGTACTGATTGTGCCATTCTCAAGTGCAGAAATGATTACATTTGGGCTATAAGTAGGAAGGACCTCGGTAACATGCAATGAGCTGGATGACAAAGAGAGCCTTTCCGGGGTGTATGTCACATCCATTGATGAGTGCAATGGCACAATCGAACAGTATTTAGGTCCATCTTTGTCACATTCTACAAGAAGGTTCCTGAACTTAGGCAAAGAACTCACAACCGGCAGAAGTATCTGCTGCAGTTCAGCAGAAAGTGACCCTGGATTTTTTAGAACCTTGTTTTTTATGCTTTGAAGAGTACTTGCGAGAAACTTCAGCTCTTTTTCCTGTGAGTAATTATATGCTATTTCGATGTCACTTAAAGCCCTATCAAATTGTCCAATTTTGATCATTGTGTAAAGCCAGCTAAAATTCATTATAATCCCAGACATTATTTCATCTGTCATTCCACATCTTGTTAAGTGATGCAGTAGTTCTGTCATTTTCCTGTGATTTACAAAAAAAATATCAGGCTGTAGAGGATTACACTGAAAAGCCCATGGCTGATCAGGAGCTTGCCTGTCAAATTCATTTTCGTCATTGTAGTGGATTTCATTATCATGTATGCCCCTGTGTTCATTCTGAATGCAGTTTTCAAAATAGCGATGATCATTGTAGAATGTTTTTTTCCTGCCCCCCGACCACGCACCAAGGAAGTATTCTGCCATATTCATATGCATTTCTTGCAGGTCATCGTCATTGCTGAGATACAACTTTTGGGCAATTAGGTGAAGATGTCTATTAGACCAAACCAAAAGGGTACAATTTCTTATGTGTCGCTCAACTAAATATCCTGCAAGATCTTCTTTAATTTGTGCAATGAAAGTGTATGGTATTCTAAATGGATTCAATGTTCTCTCATTTGCTAGTAACTCATTCATGACGTTGTTATCAAGAGCCAGAATGTCTTCTAGCTCCACCTCACTAAGTCCTATTTTAGCCATTGTAATATAACCAAGTGCTCTTGAGACCAACCTCAGTCCACACTTGTTTTCTAGAGAACAGAATAACTGCTCTATGTTCTCGTGGACGGTCACACAGAGAGTAGATTCATCAACGTCCTTATGAGACCTCCAATTTCTGACCTCTCTAAAGGTCAGGTTCACAAACATAGGTAGAGTACACCTAGAAAATGCTTCATTGACATAGATTTGTTGACCCGAAGTTACTTTCCTTTTAACTCTCAATAGCTGATGTTTAAGTATTTGGCTGCACATTTTCCGATCTCGTGGAATAAGTTCTATGTAGTTGTCCTCGTTGTGTATAAGGCACCGTAATTTTTGGAGGATTCCATGTTTGTTTGGCAGTGTTGACAATATTATACGAACTGTGCGCGGGAGGTGAATAGGGAGCCACCAAAGTTTCCTGGCATCATCACCATCTGCAAGTTGTTCAAGGCTGTCCAACACGAGAACCAGAGGCTTGTGAAAAGAGGACTCATTCAGCAAGTTTAAAAAGAGCTCTCGCAGATCGACAATCTTTTTCGGAATGTTCTGCAGTAAACATCTGTAATTGACAGCTAGCTGCTCACATAGGCTTTGAAGCAGACAGCTTAATTCAGAGCTCATTTCTGTGGATCCAAGAAACCTTACAATGACGATAGGATCAGACTCGGGTCCCATTTCTTCTTGAAGCCATGAACAGACCTATAATACAAATAATGAACTCAAATTAGAATAGGAAATAGTTAAATTACATAGAAGTTAAGATTTATTAAATAGAGCTTTTCCAAAAACAGCAAAAATTTGGCCAAGGAAGATAGAATGCTGCAGCGATAAGCACACCTACCCATGTGACAGCTGCAGTCAATCACTGGTTTCGGCAGTGTACACCACAAGGCTCTGATTGGCTGCAATGGCCACATGGATAGATGGACATGTCTTCACTGCAGCACTGCAAAGACCAGCTGGTGCTAGAATGCTGGAGGATTTTTTATTTTGTTTATTCTTTTATTATTTTATGGCATTTACCCCTATTTGCCAATTTTTTTTGCTAATCTTTGAAAATGCATTTAAAGTTTTAAAATATAAAAAAAAAACCTTTTTTCTTTTACATTATGCTTAAAATGTATATAATTTATAATTTACTTGTTACCTTTGGATTCTGTCTAAACATGCTTTGGTTTTTAAAAAATGTGAATATTTCATCAATATTTCATATAATATGAAATTAGATAATTCAGAAGAAATGTTCGAATGGACCCCATCAATACCCTAAATGAGCTGGTACACTGCCAACTACACTTTCACTACCATAAATTGAAATACAACCTCATGATCTAAGGCACAGAGGAGGGATGAAAACAGTAAAACAGGGTCTCTGGCATCAGTCACTTCACTACCTCACACCACCAGTGATGTTGTTACTTACACCTTCTCTATCTAGACCACCAAGAATGAATTAATAACATAAAATGTTGGCAATAAACCAACTATACAAGAATGCTACTCAAGACCATCAAAGTTATTATTAACCAATAGAACACTCTAAAAAAATCCAATCCTACACTACAACCTTTACAATTAACCAATGTCATTAACCATCATTAACTTTTAACCCACCCCCAGCTGCCAGGAAACAAAAGGTCATCAAAGTACGGTAATCAAGTGGCATGGTGACCCTAAAAATGTTGCATTGTAGAAAGGGAAGTTGGGGTTCGGAATGACTACATTTTAGTTGTGCGGATGGTCCTTGTAAAATATGATAACACAATTTTATATATATACATTCACACTTTATTGTTTTAATTTCCTGGGCACCATGATGGCTCGGTAGTTTGAACTGTTGTCTCACAGCACTGGGTTCCTGGGTTCAAACTGACATCTGCATTGTATTATTCTGACTGTGTTTTTGTGGCTTTCATCTGGGTATTCCAGTTTCATTTCACATTTTAAAAATATGGCTTTTAATAAAATTTGTCCCCTGTGTGCCTGAGATAGGGAAGTTAAACTGTGAACCCCGCTAGTGACAGGGATCTCACAGTTTCAGTGGCTTCAGAAGAAATGAGATGCCTTGAGAAAGTGTCCATTCTTGTTTTCTTTCCTGTTTTGTTGTATTACAAAATGGATTTGACCACCAAAACTGTATCAAGAAACCTGACCATGTGGCCCTATCCTGAAGAAGCTCCAAAGTATCTGTTCACAGGAGCACCAGAAAACAGCCGTTGCTTAAAGGGAACCTGTCATCTCCAAAATGCCCCCTGAACTAGAGTAAGCGTTGTATAGTGTAAATGATGCTGAATCCGAATATGTAAGTTTTATCTTCATACTCACTTCTATTCTGACGCTGTGCTCCCACAAACCTGCAGTAAAATACATTGACAGGACTCTTCTTTGAGTCCTCTCCATTATGTGAGTGAGCACCGGAGTCCAGTGAGTGCATTTTACTGCTGGTTTGTGGGAGCACAGCGTCGGAATGGAAGTGAGTATGAAGATAAAACTTACATATTCGAATTCAGCATCACTTACACTATACAACGCTTACTCTAGTTCAGGGGGTGTTCCGAGATGACAGGTTCCCTTTAAAGCAAAACATAAGAAAACATGTTTGGTGTTCACTAGAGATGAGTGAATCAATTATTTAGAATGAAAATTCGACCAGCATTTTTCAAAAAATTCTTATATGTTAGAGAATGCGAGAGTTTCGACTCAAGATAATTTTTTGAGACAGAGAGAGGGAGAGGGACAGAGAGAAAGACCAGGCATTTAAAACCCTTTCAATTCTTGTAGACTCAATTTGCTCCCAATTAGAATTTCTTTGGACCTGCAACGAATTTGAGGACATTTGCCCATCTCTAGTGTTCTCCAAACAGCATGTGGCACACTTGGAAGAAGCTTCTCTGGTCAAATGAGGCTGATATTGAATTTTTTTTCCATCATGGAAAACTTTATGTGTGGCACAAAAGGTGACACTTCCCATCACTCCAAGAACACCAGTCCCACAGTTAAGCATGGTGGTGGCAACATCATGAATGGGGAAGCGTTTCATCAGTGAGACTGGTCAGAACTAGAGAGAGGATAGATGGCAGTAAACACAGAGCAATTACAGAGGAAAACCTGTTCTAGTTTGACACAGATTTGAGACTAAAATGGAGCCTCACCTTCTGACAGTATAATGACCAACAACTGCTAAAGCTACATATACAATTGGCATCATGGTAGCTCAGTGGTTAACACTGGTGCCTTGCTGGGGTCATGGGTTTGAATCTGACCAGGGACAACATCTGCAAAGAGTTTGTTCTCCTCATGTTTGCGTGGGTTTACCTTGATTTCCTCCCACACTCCAAAGACATACTCATAGGGAACTCAGATTGTTCAGATTGCCATTGGGGATAGCTCGATGATAATGTCTGTAAAATTCTGCAGAATATAGCAGTGCTATATAAGTGCGTAAAAGAAATACATTTAGATGTCTTGGAATGACCTAGTAAGAGCCCAGACTTGAAGCCAAAAAAATATCTGTGGTATCACTTGAAGACTGCTGTACACCAACACAACCCATCTAACCTGAAGAGACTGGAGCAATTTTAGAAGAGTGGGCAAAAATGTGAGTGTCTAGATACAGTATGCTAAGCTTATAAGACATACTGCAGAAAAAGGTGACTCCACAAAAGCACTGACTTTAAGGGAGTGAATGCATATTTAGTTGTTTGTGTCACAATAAAACATATTTTTAATCTTCATTGGCGTGTTGTGTACATCAAATGGTACAACCTTTGACGTTGTAATGCAAAAGTACAATTTACTGATTTTGTGAACAGTTACACTAGATCTATAGCCACCTTTGCCACAAAATGCATGATGCAGCACATAACTATGGTTTATTGTTACAAAGCAATGCAGTCAATAATAAAAAATTTATTAAAAATATAGAGAGATTTTTACTACATACCAGTCTCTGACCCATAAACCAATTTTCAGTAGTCTGATCTTTGATAAACAGATTGAGCACAGTAAACATAATCTGCCGATTATAAAATGAGGAACAGCTGCTAAAATGTGCCAAGTGTACTGAAAAAGATTGTCCCATCTGTATATGAAGACTTAAAATATAACCTATGCTTTATATCCAACAGAAACTCAGAACAGAAAAATTCAGATGACTTGAGACTATGGCATGAATAATTTAAATTCACAAGGTTTTGTATTTCTTATTTTTCTAATTATTTAGGTTTCATTTCCATGTTGAGACCCATGAACATGAACCCAACTGGTAACGTTATACAGTTGACACTTACCTTTTTTGCTACTTCTGCTAAAAGTAGTGTTTTTCCAGTGCAAGGTCCACCATAAACTACTAGTGGGTTGATATGGCCTGATTTGGAAGGCTGTATGTATTTATGAACAAGGCTTAGTGCTTCACATCTGTATTCATAAAAGGAAGAGTAGGTTCTACACAAGGACAAATGCTGTAAAATCTCATTGTAGACTGGATCTGTCTCGGTTTCAAAGTTCTGTTGAACAGTTGCCTGGATTATATCAATCATGTCCTCATAGAACTGCTTGCAAAGTCCTTCCACATAATGGTTCTCCACCTCTTGAGAATAGCCCAGTTTCATGTCACAATGTGTCACTGAGGTGTAAACCCGTAGATTGGATGATGCAACAATCGTTGGAATAAATTCATCCCTGAGCTTTACCATCTTCTCATGGGCCTCTGGGTCTCGCATGGTTTTGCCTTCTATTTTAACCACATCTGTATACTTGGACATCTCAGGTATTTTCAAATGTTTTTCGATATTGGATATTTTCCGAATGTAGCAAACACATTTCTTTAAAAATGCCGCTGTTTGTTTTCCTAAAGCAAAGTCAAATTCATCTTCCAAGGCTAGGGAAACAAAAATATTCAGTCAATTAAATAACTCCAATACTGACATCTAAAATATATGACTTGTCGTAGGCTAATACAGTTCATTCGGAAAGTCTTCAGACCCTTTCATTTTTTTCATATTTTGTTATGTCGCAGCCTTGTGATAAAATAAAAAAAAGTTCACATCATTCTGCGCTCAAAACTCCATAATGACAAAGTAAAAACAGGGTGTCCTTTACTATACTTAAATACGCCTAAATTAGGCGTATTTTAGGTGCTGTTGGTGGCGCCACGGTTAGGTATAAAATTGTGGGAGTGGCATGTGCCAGCCTGTCTCATTCACCATTTTTTCCGCCTGTTTTAGACGTACAAGATGTTCTAAATGTAAGACTGCTCGGAATCTGTTTTACATTTAGAACTGGTGCTGGATGCGTCAGTTAGGGAAAGGCTTGCGCCTCTCCATAATTTCGGCGGATCCACCACCAACACCGCCTGGTATAAAACACTGGTGCCTGGTATAAATGTGCCCCAGAATGTTCTAAATCTTTGCTAATTTATTGAAAAGGAAAAACTTAAATATGGCATTGACATAAGTATCCAGAGTCAGATCCTTTATGCAGGACTTAGTTGAAACACCTTGGCAGCAATTACGGCCCCCAGTCTTGTTTGCTATAATGTCACAAGGTTTTCACACCTGGATTTGGGGATTTTCTGCAATTCTTCTTTGCATATCCTCAATCTCTGTCAGGTTGGATGGGGACCATCAGTGGACAGCCATTTTCAGGTCTCCCCAGAGAATGGGTTCAAGTCAGGGCTCTGGCTGGGCCACTCAAGAACATTGAAAGAGTTATCCATAAGCCACTCCTGTGTTGTCTTGGCTGTGTGCTTAGGGTCATTGACTTGTTGGCCAGTAAACCTTTAGCCTAGGCTGAAGTCTAGTGCACACTGGATCAGGTTTTCATTAAGAATATCTCTGTACTTTGCTTCATTTAGCTTTTTCTCAACACTGACCAGTCTCCCCCTCCCAGCCACTGAAAAAACACCCACAACATGATCTGTCCACCAGTCGGGAAGTTATTGGGCAGTGCCCGGTGTCCTTCAAACATAATGCTTACAATTGAGGCCAAAAATTTCAATCTTGGTTTCACCAGACAAGAGAATCTTGTTTCTTGCAGTCTAGGAGTCCTTTAGGTGCTATGCTTTTTTTTGCAAACTTTCTTGTGTCTTTCACTGAGGAGAGGCTTCTTTCTGGCCACTCTGCCATAAAGCCCAAATTGGCTGGTTGACCATCTGCAGATGGGAAGTTTCTTCCATTTGCACACAGGATCTTTAGAGCTCAGTCAGAATGACCATTGGGTTCTTGGTCATCTCTCTTAATAAGGCCCTTTCCCCCAAATACTTAGTTTTAAAGGGCTGGCCAGCTTTAGGAACAGTCCTAACCGATCCAAACATTTAAAAAATATGATGGCCACTGTGCTCTTGGAAACTTTTAGTGCAGCAGAAAATTTTGTACCCTTCTCCAGATCTGTGCCTCCACATAATCCTGCCTTCGATCTCTACAGGCAGTTCTTTCCTCCTCATGGCTTGGTTTTTGCTTTTACATGTATTGTCAGCTGTGAGACCTTATATACAGAAAGGTGTATCTTTCCAAATCATGTCCAATAAACTGAACTTACCATAGGTAGACTCCAATCAAGGTGTAGAAACATCTCAAAGATGATTTAGAGAAATGATAGGCCCCCAGAAGTAAATTTGATGTGTCATAGCAAAGGGTCTGCCCATGTAAAATTTTAGTTTTTCCTTTTAAATAAATTTGCAAAAATTTCTAAAATTCTGTTCTCACTCACAAAGAGGCCGCCATGACCATCTTGCTTGAAGGTTCAGCGCGAAATCTCTAGTGGTGCGTGATGATGTCAAAACGCTGGCCGGCGTGGTGATATTATATGTCACAGTGCACGAGATTTTGTTCGGGATCTTCCAGCAAGATGGCCGCAACAGCTTCTTTGCGCACAAATAAATGAGGTGAGTATGATTTTTTTCAATATTTTTACTGTCATTTCAGGAAAAATTTATTCATTACAAATGAAATTCGGCTTTGCGGCGAATCAAATTTTCACTGAAATTCGGATCGAAGTTCACTTTGGATACTACGATTCGCTCAACACTATTGATGGCCTATCCTGAGGAATATACCCTCTAAGAGGACCCAAATAAACAAATGTATAGCAACCTGATGACAAGTATCTTTTTGCTTGGCTGGCTTTCATCTTTCCTTTCTCATGAAGCAACTTAACAGCAGTGTTAAAAATGTTTTTGATCTCTTCTACTACTGCACGCCACTTCTCATTGGCAGATCTTGTTGAAGAATCTCCCTGTAAGTATTGAAAAAGAAAAAACATAAAAACCTAAAACTTAAAACAAGAATTCTAATGTCTGCAGATATTATTGTAGTTTAACCAATAAAGTGATCAGGTTAACCCTTTCACCCCGAAATGATTTTCTGTTTCTGTGTTTTCGTCTTTTACTCCCTGTCCCCCCCAAAGCATAACTTTTTTATTTTTCCGTTCACACAGTCAAATGAGGGTTTGTTTTTTGTGGGACAAGTTGTATTCTAATTGCACTCTTTAATATTGCATATAATGTAGTTGGAAGCTGGGAAAAAAACTCCAAATGGGGTGGAATTGGAAAAAAACACAATTCCCCCATAATTTTATGGGTTTTGTTTTTATGCTGTTCCCTATGTGAAAATAAACGACCTGTAACTTTCATTTTCCGGGTCAATACGATTACAGCAATACCATATTTTTATAGTTTTTCTTGTGTTTTAATAAAAACTTTTGAAAAATGTATTTTTTTCTTTGCATCGTTATATATTTTGACCCCCCCCAAACTTTTAGATAATTATGTCTACGGAGCTGTATGATGGCTTAGTCTTTGTGGGGTGATCTGTAGTTTTTCCGTTACGGTATTCACCTTATAAAATAAAAAATATATATATTTTAATACTATGGGTGTTTTGGGATGCAGCAGTGAAATTGTCTTTATTTTCTTTGTTTGTTTATTTTCATTTTTGTTATGGGGAAGGGGAGGTGATTCGAATTTATATATTTAAAAACGTTTTTCCCTTTTTAAAAAAAAAAAAAATTGGTTGTTAGATCGCTTGTCTCATAGACTACAATAAATTACTAATGCAGCCTATGGGAGTTGTGCTACAGTATGTTTTTCTATGGAGCCTGCCAATGTGTAGGCCTCCATAGGAATAACTGTTTTGGTAGCCTCGGATCCTTCAGAAGGATTGAGGCTACAAAGAACGAATGGTAGAAGAGCCATTTGGGCCCTGGGAGTGCAGCGTTTCCAAGGAAAGCCACCTCAGATGCTGTGGTCACAATTGACCACAGCACCTTATAGATTATATGTCAGTGATTGCCGTTATTGCATATCACAGACATTTGCCTCAGGTCTCTGCTGTGTTAAAAGCATAAACCTGGTGGCCATCTTTAAAGAACTTACCAGTGTCGAACATGTATGGCGTTGGTAGGGAAAGTGTGAGAATAGGGTCTCTTAAAGAAGAACTCCCGCAAAAAAATTTTATTCCATGTCCTGCTAGAAATGTACATGATGTGATCTGTAGTGAATGTCATTTTCTTACCAGTAGCTGAATTTTTGAGTTATATCACCCTGAAGTTTCTTATCTGTGTCATGTGACTAGGAATTAGACCCACCAACTCACACAGCACCTTATGTGTGGACAGGAAGTCTAATTTTCTATGCATTCCTATGGGAGCCTCACTTTCAGTCTCATAGGAATGAATAGAGAAGTAACTGGCTTCCTGTCCTGGGTCAGTTGGAAGTCAGGGAGTTGGTCACATGACCCAGCTACAATAAGAAGAGAGTGGAAACTCTCAATTTCAGCCTCTGATAAGAAAATGACATTCACTACAGATTATATCATGCACCTTTCTAACAGGTCAGAGAATAACAATTTTTGCGGGAGTTTTTCTTTAAGTCCACCATGTAACTATAGAAATTGTTTGCAAGACTGCAGAACTGTTCTTCACCAGACCCCAATCACTTACTGTAGAGCTAAACTGCACAACCAGATAGTAAAAAACAAACAAACAAACAAACACATAAATTAAGCACATATCAATGCTGGTAGAAAATAAGAATCTAAAACAATCTCATTAGTGGATGAGAGAAACCGAATGTTGAAGGTCATGGAAGACGATCCAGCAATGGATGGATGGCAGATGTATGACATGCAGGTAGATAGTGGATGAATGAAATAAAGCAATAATGAGCTGTTCCTATATGAATTTAACTAAGACACTACACAACAACAGATAAATCCCCAAAACAGTAAAATAAAAAACTGTGGAATTACAGATCCCAGAATATACAGGTAGCTCGCTAGACTCAGTAAAACTACAGATTCAAGAATATGCAGAGAACAAGCAAGGCTAGAACAAAATCTGGAATGATATGCACATAGAAGGCACTATACTTGACTACCAGAGTGAAGTGAAGCATGGATCTAAATGGACTCTACAATAAACACTCCACCCTAATCAATCAAGAATTCTCTATTTTTTCCAGGAGATCACTCATTCACTCTCTTCCTCCTTCTTGACGACCTTTGTCCGAATGTATGGTAACTGATTGAAGCAGATGCCCTTTCCCACATGACCCATGAACAAATGTGATGCTTCTGCAAAAAACCCAGAAGAGCAGATCCTCAACTCCACTCAAATATTCTGAACCTTTTATTGGAAATTTTTAACGTTCACAAGAATATAACTTCATTACTCATATTTTCTGTTTTCTTTTTACCAAAACTACTACATGTTTTGGAACAATGACTCATACTGTATTATCAGGATTGTAGGTAAACCTGATTCATTATTCTAGATAAGAGTATTATCCCAATACTCAAATCATGCAGCTTTAAAGGGATTGTGTCACCTGTATATTTTTCTGCAAGTTAAAACCAGATAGGGACCCAAATCCTTTTTTCCTAATCATGTTTTTATCTTCTGATTGCAGATATTTTTAAAATCTATTTCCTGAAGATGACATCTTGCCTGGGAGGTTGTTAATGGCACTTAGAGATATGCTTTACAGAAGCCACCATGGGCCAGAGACACAATGGACAGGAGGGCACCTCATTGATTTCTATGGGGAGTTTTCTGGGCATGCTCTGTGGCCTTTGCAGAGGTCACTTTACAAGGAAAGAGTAAATAAGCTATTGTTAATGGTGGATCCGGTATTATCCATATATAGGTGATACTTCTCATTATAATCCTGAATATGATGATGAGATAATTGCTGAATTGTGATCTGAATAGACCAGGGAGTGACTAATTATTAGGCTTGATGGTCAGTGTGAAGATTGAGGAATTTTAGGATATTTTAAATAAATTAAATAAGAATAACAACATAGAAACAACATCAAGAAACATTCTTTAAAAATATGTGAACATAAAATCTTGATTTAAACAATAGGCCATTTTCTGATCACACATTCCCTTTAAGAACTGACAAGACAAATGAAACTCTGCTGCATCCAGATCTTACTTCTTTCTATTTCTGGTTTTCTGTTCTGACTTTGACCCTACCACTTTGACAGTCACTGCGTATATAGCCATTACAAGCTGTACTTTATTCCACTTAACATTAGAGAACGTGTGTTATACAGCTCAACAAGCTGTTCAGCCACCCAACACAAACTCTGAACATTCAGTTACTGTAAATGTTTGTCTTAAAATACAGCAGATAATCCGAACAAATGACAGTAAATGACATAATGTCCCAAAATCACCTGTAATTCAAAAGGTTTTGTAGTATTACAAAGTAGAATACAAGTGATGCCGAGGCTTATGATGCTACAGTCGCATGTAAAAAAAAAGGACCTGTCACTACAAATTGCAGTGCAATCTGTAGGCTGTATGTTATAGAGTAGGAGGAGCTGAGCAGATTAATGTTTAGTTTTGTGGGCAAAAAATTCAGTAAAACCTTTATTTTTTTACATTTAAATCTTTGCTCTTTCTGACATTAGTTGTATACAGGGGTGTTTTCAGTGATTTATAGCATTCCCTGTGTAAGTCTGCATACATAGGTAGTTGCCAGTCACTGATATCTGTACACAGGGAGGTGTTATCAGTAAATTATAGCATTCTCTGTGTAAGTGTGTATACAGAGATAGCTGTCAGTCACTGATAGCTGTACATGGGGGAGATGTTATCAGTAATTGATAGTATTCTCTGTGTAAGTGTGTATACAGAGATAGCTGTCAGTCACTGATAGTTGTACACAGGGGAGGTGTTATCAGTGATTGATAGCATTCTCTGTGTAAGTGTTTATACAGAGATAGCTGTCAGTCACTGATAGTTGTACATGGGGGAGGTATTATCAGTGATTGATAGCATCCTCTGTGTAAGTGTGTATACAGAGACAGATGTCAGTCACTGATAGTTGTACACAGGGGAGGTGTTATCAGTGATTGATAGTATTCTATGTGTAAGTGTGTATACAGAGATAGCTGTCAGTCACTGATAGTTGTACACAGGGGAGATGTTATCAGTGATTGATAGCATTCTCTGTGTAAGTGTGTATACAGAGATAGCTGTCAGTCACTGATAGCTGTACACAGGGAGGTGTTAGCAGTAATTGATAGTGTTCTCTGTGTAAGTGTGTATACAGAGATAGCTGTTAGTCACTGATAGCTGTACACAGGGAGGTGTTAGCAGTAATTGATAGTATTCTCTGTGTAAGTCTGCATACATAGATAGTTGCCAGTCACTGATAGCTGTACACAGGGAGGTGTTATCAGTGACTGATAGTATTCTCTGTGTAAGTGTGTATACAGAGATAGCTGTCAGTCACTGATAGCTGTACACAGGGAGGTGTTATCAGTGATTGATAGCATTCTCTGTGTAAGTATGTATACAGAGACAGCTGTCAGTCACTGATAGCTGTACACAGGGGAGGTGTTATCAGTGATTGATAGTATTCTATGTGTAAGTGTGTATACAGAGATAGCTGTCAGTCACTGATTGATAGCATTCCCATGTGGACGAAAACATCTGCCATTGGCAATACCCCCAAACCCGGCCCCCCTTCCCCTACCCCGCCACAACGCCAAATGTTTTCATCCACACGACTGGGAGAAGCAGCAGCGGCTTTCTGATCATTTTGCCAGCTCAAGTAACATAAGATGTAACATAAGATTCTGGCAATATATTTTCTTGCATTGCCTGTCTCTTGCCAGAATCTTTACCCTGACCCTCTGCTGTCCCTGTTGCTTCCTTGCTTGTACGTACTTTCAATCTCATTGTCTTGGGTGTCAACATACTGTTCAAAGGCATGTATTATCTCATTCTTGAGTTTTTCTCAGATGTCTCCAATTCCTCCTTCATCTCCTTCCCCTGTTACAATTTCATAGGACTGAGGTGCAATTTTCTACTTGCAAACAACCTTTCCTTACTACCAGTGTCACATTTACCCATTGACTGCATCCGTACATTTTCATTTCTCTGGAGATCAGGTAAATCCTTTGAAGATTTATTTTAATAGAAGGCTTGCCTATCTTGATTCCTCTTCAGCTGAGCTCTAACACTTTCCACCAGCTTTTGTTTTAAGCAGATGACTAGCAGTATTCCAACTCATGAATTTCTGTGCCAGACTGCTTTCTAGGTGTTGTGTGGGGGTGTGATTCAGTATAGACAGGTATATATCTGCCTGTTTTACTTTCCACATGAGTGTTTTGGCTGTTTTTGCTGGTGACTCTGCTTTGTCATTACTTTGAAGGTATCCTGGACATGATGTCATTTGAGCGATGTTGTCAGAGAACACATTATCAGGAATGCCATATCTGGCAAAATGGACATTCGTTTTTTTTAATCACTGTTCTCGCCCCTTGTGTCTCGCCCCTTCCCAGAATTTGGAAAACAGTCAGTATTCTGTCATTCCAGGTAGCAGATTTGACGGTAGAAGACTTCCAATATATATATATATATATATATATATATATATATATATATACAGTGCTCCAGACTAAAAAAAATACCTAGGAGCCATTGGCTTCTGAACTGAGAAATTTAGGAGCCAAATAAAATTTTTAGGCGCCTAATTTAAATACATATAATTATAATTTTAAAAAAAGACTTGGAGGAGATGGAACGTCCGGCATTAATAAAATTGTCCTATCCTATTTTTTTGGCGGGACACGGTGACTAAAAAACGGCAAATTGTGATTTTTCTTTTTTTCTTTTACGTTTTCACCGTATAGGAAATTTTTTTATATTTTAATAGTTTGGACTTTTCGGATATTTATTAATATATTTTATAGTATATTGGGAAAGGGGGTGATTAAGGGGCCATTCAGACGGCCGTAGTATTGTGGATCCGCAAAAGTAAGGATCTGCAATACCACGGATGCCGCCCGGCGTGTGTTCAGGATGAATAGGACTTTACACTCTCCCTGCTGCCCTTTGTGCACAGGGCAGCAGGGAGCTTACCATGGCAGCCAGGACTTCAGTAGCGTCCTGGTTGCCATTGTAACTGATCAGAGCTCCGCGATTACATTGCTGGGCTCCGAACAGAACTGCCACCAATCCACCAATGAAGAGGGTGAGGGGGGAGGGGACCCTGTGGCCACTGCCACCAATGATTAATATAGTTGGGGGGGGGGTTGGGCACTGCGCCACCAATTAATAATATGGGGGGGCGGGGGGGGTGCACTGAGCCACTAATGATTATTATACTGGTTGGGGTTCTTATTACTGGGGAGGGCGCACTGCGCCACCAATGATGATAACTACGTTTAATACAACTACAGGAGGCGGGTGCCGGCGCAGGATCACATAGCCGGCACCTGACCTGTATTATAGGGAGCTGCAATCAGTGGTAGTTAACCCCTCAGGTGCGACACCCGCCTTCTGTAGTTGTATTAAACGTAGTTATCATCATTGGTGGCGCAGTGCGCCCTCCCCAGTAATAAAAACCCCAACCAGTATAATGTGTGTGCCCCCATCAGACCTCAGATCAGCCCACTGTGCCCCCATCAGACCTCAGATCAGCCCACTGTGCCCCCATCAGACCTCAGATCAGCCCACTGTGCCCCCATCAGACCTCAGATCAGCTCATTGTGGCCCCATCAGACCTCATATCAGCCCATTGTGGCCCCATCAGACCTTAGATCAGCCCATTGTGCCCCCATCAGACCTCAGATTAGCCTACTATGCCCTCATCAGACCTCAGATCAGCTCACTGTGCCACCATCAGACCTCAGATCAGCCCATTGTGGCCCCATCGGACCTCAGATCAGCCCATTGTGGCACCATCGGACCTCAGATCAGCCCATTGTGGCCCCATCAGACCTTAGATCAGCCCACTGTGCCCCCATCAGACCTTAGATCAGCCCATTGTGGCCCCATCAGACCTTAGATCAGCCCACTGTGCCCCCATCAGACCTTAGATCAGCCCATTGTGGCCCCATCAGACCTCAGATCAGCCCATTGTGGCGTCATCAGACCTCACACCAGCCCACTGTGCCCCCATCAGACCTTAGATCAGCCCATTGTGGCCCCATCAGACCTCAGACCAGCCCACTGTGCCCCATCAGAATAAAATAAAAAAATCTCTTACCTGTCCTGTGCCGCGGCTCCGCTTCGGGTCCAGCGCTCTTCTGTCCTCCCGGCGCTGCACTATCACCTGACTGCGTGCAGCGTCAGGTCAGAGTGCGTGCACTACGTCCTGACGCTGTACGCCATCAGGACAGTGCAGAGCCGCCCGGATGACAGAGGAGCGTCGGACCCGGAGCGGAGCCGCGGCGCAGGACAGGTAAGGGATTTTTTTATTTTATCTGCTCCATGTTCTCTGATACTAGGCTGCGCAATAGCGCAGCCTAGCATCAGTAAATGTGATCGGGTCCAGGCACAAATGGCGACAAGACTAAAAAGTCTTGTCGCCATTTGTAAAATCCAAGTCGCATTTGCGACCATTTTGGTCGCCATCTGGAGCCCTGATATATATATATATATATATATATATATATATATATAAATATCTAATATATAAAGCTGTGTGTATGTGTATGTCCACTAAAGGAATCTGCACCGTCGCAGCTACAATCACGAAATTTGGTACACAGGTACATAAGGTGTCCGGGAAGGTTTTAGAACGGGTCTCAGCTCTCCAGGACGTACCGTTCCTGAGATATTCCCAAAAAATGCGTTAACCAATAGAAGCCTGGTCACATGACCCTTATCAGCTAATAGAAGCTCACAGGTAGTTAGTCTCCACACACAACAGGTTTCCATAACAACACTGCCATATGTCTGCTTTAAAGGGGCAGAGCGCTGTGAATGACACTGTTAAAGAGGTATTTCGGTTACCATGAATATACTTTATGTTTTAGACTAACTCATCATCAATCATTACCTCATATAATGTAAATTTCACATATTTACCGTTCAGTAGTAATAAAAGATGTTTTCTTCTACTGCTACCCACTGTGTTTCCTCCTAAATTACTATGGCATCAACCTGTAATTCAGGCCACCTTCAAAAGAAGGATTTAAAAGCCCCACCTCCAGGTCCCACTAAGTCACACCCCCGATCCGGTCAGGCCACGCCCCCTCTCACCCTGTAGCCAACAGGGATTGCAAAAATGAAGATAAAAATCACCTTCGGTCAGCTGCAGGGGTGGGAGGGAGGTTGACTCTCTCCCTGCAGCTCATGCTCAGACTGCACAGTGCTGCTGTGTGAGAGTGAGTTGTTGAAAAGGACATCCCTGTGTCCATCCAGGCCCTGCGCCGGACGGAGGACAGGGAGTCTGAAAGCCGGACTGTCCAGCCTCTCCCCAATGTGAAGCCGTGCCACCGGTCCCCATGAAGCCACACCCCTAAACACGAGGCCACGCCCCCTGGTTCGGTGAAGACACGGAGGAGAAGATGTCTGAGCGTGAGCTACTGAAAGGGTGGACATCCCTGTGTCTGCGCCGGACGGTGGACAGGTAGTCTGAATTGCCAGACTGTCCAGCCTAAAACCGGACCTCTGGCCACCCTAGGGGCAGGCTGATGTTAGGGTGGCCAGATGTCCGGCTTCAGGCTGGAAAGTCCACTTTGCTGGCTCCCTGTTCCTTGTCCCGCGCTGTGCTTGGACGGACGCAGGGATGTCCACCCTTTCAGTAGCTCACACACAGACAGCTTCTCCTCTGTGTCTTCATGGAGCCAGGGGTGTGGCCTCATGTTTAGTGGTGTGGCTTCATGGGGATCGGGGGCGCTGCTTCACGTTTGGGGGAATGGCTGGTGAGGTCCGGCTTTCTGGGGTGAAGACAGTGGCCACCCTAGCTGCTGTGGAGGTCACAGTTAAAGTGGAGGGCGCTGTGGATGTTTCTGTTAAGGGGCGGGCACTGTAGAGGTCACTCTCAATATTTTTTGTCGACACACACAAACATTAAATGAAGTAGATTAAATATACCCTGGCGAAGCCGGGTCCTTCAGCTAGTATATTATATTCTTAACTTGCGTAACGGTTTCTCACTATAACTCAATTGCTTATCAAGTCTGTGCTCTCATGCAATGATGCTGATCATGCCTCTCCTGTGCAAATCCTGCTTTTCCTCTTTAAGTGGTTGTATTAAAGGTACATGCACTCTCCTTGTAGGCTGCGCTGCAAAAAAGTGATCTTTACTTACCTGGCAGATCCTGCCTCACCACTTTGGTTCTCCTGGCCAGTATCTGTTTGCTTGTCAACAACAAGTGACTGCTGCAGCCAATCATTGGACATAGTGCACTGCTGAGACCAACCATTGGCTGTAGCAGTCACATGTTGTCAAGATGACGTTATTGCTGCAGTTGAGTGTACAGATCCCATCCAGGAAAACTGGAGCAACGGTGTGACATCTACCAAGTAAGTAATGATCACTTCCTTATCGAAGGCACATTCTCAGTGTTGTCCAGTTATCTCCTGAAACAGGAACAATTCAAGTCTATATCCTGAACTGTTTTTACTTGCAGAAATAGTATATAATCACCATCATGCAGCACAGTAACTCTTTTTGTTACATGGGTTCCATAATTTAAGTTTTCATGTATCCACAGGTTTCAGAACACCTTTGCTGTACATCACTAGTACCCAAGGGTGTATCTAAAGGCTCATGGGCCCTGGTACAAGATTTCAGCTTGGGCCCCCTATCTCTCAGTGCTTTGTGGCCAGGGGCAGGGAAGCACATAGCCTTCTTGCTGCCTGAGGTAAAAATTAAAACGGCAACCCCCCTGCCAAATTCTCAACCTAACCCATTCCCTCCAACCAGAGGTGTAACTTGACCTGCATGCACTTTCTATAATACTGGTGTCTTCTTATGTGGCACAAGGGTCTCTGGGCCCCCTCAGGCTCCTGGGCCCAGTAGCGACTGCTACCTCTGCACCCTCTATATCTACACCCATGCTAGCACCTTCAGTGGGCTCAATGGTGGGTGACCTTTTTGTTAAGTACAGTAAATGGAATAACATTGCTACTTGCTCCAAAATCCAGCTGAAATCTAATGGGCTGCTCATCCAACAAAAAGCTGCTTTGAATCACTGGCCACTAGCTCTTTGGCTAGATTGACCTCCTCAGGTTGCAGCAATATGATGTCCTCAGCACTGTCACTGTCCTGTGTCACAGGGTGGACTGGTCTGTGCTGTTTACCTGCTTTCAGTCTGCACACAGCAAGGATTCCTCATGTCCTGCAGGTCTCCCCATAGGCCGGACATTTCTCATTGTCTCTCTCATGTCTTTTCCCACAGTATTGACAATGGAGGGACAGCAGCAGGAAGCCTTGGCCTTGCTCTCCCTTTCACAGATACTGCATGCATTGTGGCATCACCAGTGACTTCCATCATCTTCAGGCTGTCAGTTCAGCAGCCCTGCAGATTAGCATGCATTTCTCTAAGGACAGCTATTGCTTTCTCAGTAATATCTATCTGATACCACACACTATCCTGTCTCTGATGAGGGAGTCTCTGATGTCCCCAAACCAACATGCTGCAGCCAGTCACCTCATATCTGTGCACATGGTTTTCCTGATTCCTTGAGAAGAACCTGCATCTCTCCAAAGTCTCATTTACTGTCTTTATCAAACGCCTACACTATGTCTTCTAGGGTTAGGCTGTGTGGTTAAAGGGGTTGTCTCACGTCAGCAAATTGCATTTATCATGTAGAGAAAGTTAATACAAGGCACTTACTAATGTATTGTAAATATCCAAATTGCTTCCTTTGCTGGCTGGATTTCATTTTTTCCATCACATTATACATTGCTCATTTCCAGGCACGACCACCACTGTGGTTGTAACCCCTGAAAAGAATCAGTGTATAATAAGAAATGGAAAAAATGAATCCAGCCAGCAAAGGAGGCAATATGGACAATGTGTCTACTGGGACCATTACTGGAGAATAAATAGAGGCCTCAGAGCCTAAGTCAGTGTCAGAGTATGCTAGCTATATGACCATGTGAATGGGTAAAGTCTGATCCTCCTGACATACTGAAGGCATAGGTGAGAGAGAAAAGTGCTTAGTATAGTCAGTGCCCAGACGGGCAGGTGTTCAGTCTGATGTTTTATGTTATGGTTTTTGTTCTGTGGCTTCACCCAAGTAATAGTTAACATGGATGCCCTGTATTGTGTTCTGCTGGATGAAAAGATAAAGCACCATTTGGACTTTTGACGCCTGAAATCTGATAGTCTGTCATTGCTGATTCCACCGCAAATACAGAGATCCCTACATATACAGATCTATCTATCTATCTATCTATCTATCTATCTATCTATCTATTTACGGTATCTATCTACATCTATCTATGGTATCTATATCTACAGTATCTACAGTACCGACCAAATGTTTGGACACACCTTCTCATTCAAAGAGTTTTCTGTATTTTCATGACTATGAAAATTGTAGATTCACACTGAAGGCATCAAAACTATATACTTAACAAAAAAGTGTGAAACAACTGTAAATATGTCTTATATTCTAGGTTCTTCAAAGTAGCCACCTTTTGCTTTGATTACTGCTTTGCACACTCTTGGCATTCTCTTGATGAGCTTCAAGAGGTAGTCACCTGAAATGGTATTCCAACAGTCTTGAAGGAGTTCCCAGAGATGCTTAGCATTTGTTGGCCCTTTTGCCTGCACTCTGCGGTCCAGCTCACCCCAAACCATCTCGATTGGGTTCAGGTCTGGTGACTGTGGAGGCCAGGTCATCTGGCGTAGCACCCCATCACTCTACTTCTTGGTCAAATAGCCCTTACACAGCCTGGAGGTGTGTTTGGGGTCATTGTCCTGTTGATAAATAAATGATGGTCCAACTAAACGCAAACCAGATGGAATAGCATGCCGCTGCAAGATGCTGTGGTAGCCATGCTGGTTCAGTATGCCTTCAAGTTTGAATAAATCCAAAACATTGTCACCAGCAAAGCACCCCCACACCATCACCTCCTCCTCCATGCTTCACGGTGGGAACCAGGCATGTAGAGTCCATTTGTTCACCCTTTCTGCGTCGCACAAAGACACGGTGGTTGTAACCAAAGATCTCAAATTTGGACTCATCAGACCAAAGCACAGATTTCCACTGGTCTAATGTCCATTCCTTGTGTTCTTTAGCCCAAACAAGTCTCTTCTGCTTGTTGCCTATCCTTAGCAGTGGTTTCCTAGCAGCTATTTTACCATGAAGGCCTGCTGCACACAGTCTCCTCTTAACAGTTGTTGTAGAGATGTGTCTGCTGCTAGAACTCTGTGTGGCATTGACCTGGTCTCTAATCTGAGCTGCTGTTAACCTGCGATTTCTGAGGCTGGTGACTCGGATGAACTTATCCTCCACAGCAGAGGTGACTCTTGGTCTTCCTTTCCTGGGGCGGTCCTCATGTGAGCCAGTTTCTTTGTAGCGCTTGATGGTTTTTGCAACTGCACTTGGGGACACTTTCAAAGTTTTCCCAATTTTTCAGACTGACTGACCTTCATTTCTTAAAGTAATGATGGCCACTCGTTTTTCTTTACTTAGCTGCTTTTTTCTTGCCATAATACAAATTCTAACAGTCTATTCAGTAGGACAATCAGCTGTGTATCCACCTGACTTCTGCCCAACACAACTCAAGGTCCCAACCCCATTTATAAGGCAAGAAATCCCACTTATTAAACCTGACAGGGCACACCTGTGAAGTGAAAACCATTTCAGGTGACTACCTCTTGAGGCTCATCAAGAGAATGCCAAGAATGTGCAAAGCAGTAATCAAAGCAAAAGGTAGCTACTTTGAAGAACCTAGGATATAAGACATATTTTCAGTTGTTTCACACTTTTTTGTTAAGTATATAATTCCACATGTGTTAATTCATAGTTTTGTTGCCTTCAGTGTGAATCTACAATTTTCATAGTCATGAAAATACAGAAAACTCTTTGAATGAGAAGGTGTGTCCAAACTTTTGGTCTGTACTGTATATCTACCTATCTATATCTACTTTATCTGACCTATCTATCTATTTTCCTCACACATATCTAACATTATCTATCTATCTATCTATCTATCTATTTAGCAATATAAAGGAAAATTGATCATCCAAATGCTATCACAAGATTTCATATTAACCTTTCCTATTTCTTGTTTGCTGGCAATTCTCCAAGTTCTGCAAAAATAACATAAAGGATAATAGAGCTTCAAGTCATCATTATAAAGAAGGATAGTAGAAATTGTTAAAAATAATTAGGTTCACTTCAAAACATAATGCAAACCTGAGAGACGGGCCTGATGGGTAAATCAAACGTTTCAGCCTTTGTGTATTGCTATGATGTAACACTTAGGGAGAGCAGTAAATCCAGGCTTTGTCTTTGTTTTTTCCGGCATATTCAGATGCACACCACTTAATTACACCGTATCCACATCACACAAAGAAAACACCATCCACCGGCAACTCATTAAAATGCAGGTTACTTATTAACCAGGCAGACCCCCTGCAAGGTTATGTAACAGAGACATTAGTTAAATATTAGCACTGGAGAAGAAGAATGGGAAAATGCTCTAAATATGAACTACTGTACAAGGTCGGGGGGTGCGTCAATGCTGGGATAGATGTGATCTGCGCTTATTAATGACTGCACCGGCTCTACGATTGTGTCATTGGTGCAATAGCCAGAAATAATGATTCTCCTGTCTCAATAAGCCCACTGATATTGAATTAATATTGAACATGTAAATATAGAAATTCCATCAGATTAAAAAGAAAAATAAAGACATTGAATAAAATCTATTTGATAAATCTGCGGCCCGTGTCTGGAATGTTTGCTCGTGTATTAACTTGCTATATGAGAATACAGAATGTGTTTTATCAGAGCTGGGAGAAGGTGACTGACGGGGCTGGGTGGCTGCTGTCACTGGAATCAGTCACTGGGAATGCTACACTTTAGGCCACTTTCACACGGTCAGTATTTGGTCAGTATTTTGAATCAGTATTTGTAAGCCAAAATCAGGCCAAAATACCGATAACATGCAAATCTTTCCTTTAAACTTTTTCTATGTAGGTTCCCCTTCCAGTTTTGGCTTACAAATACTGATGGAAATGATTGACCATTTAAGTGGCCTTGGTCTAGCACTGGCCTTACACAGTACAATGTTTTAGGTCAGAGATGGGCGTATAGATTCTAAACGAATTAGATTTCACCAAAATTTGATCTAGCAAATAAATCCAAAGTTTTGCAGATTTGTTTTGGACGAATCACGCAAAAACAGCACTACCGCTAACCACAAGAGGGAGGATGAAGATGATGGATCATGTGTCACTGATATCAAGGCTTGTCCAAATTGGCTTAGAGGCTGACAGACAGCCTGATCAGCCAATCAGGGGACAGGATTCTGGAAGGTGCTTTTGATCAGAAGGAAGAAACACCATTCTGTGCGAAGCTAGCGATCTGAACGCATGTGTTTTGGTGGTGTTTGCCAAAAAGCAAGAAGCAATCGAAGCAAGCAATATGGGTTTTATATATAGTGATTATAATAAGGGAGATTTAGGGTTTTATCAGGAAAAGCATAGAGAGTAAGGTGGGGAAAGCAGTGAATGAGGAACTGAGAGTTGTGTGTTTGTGTTTCCTGCAAAAACCTTATTTTTTCTGTAAATGGACAGTCAGCTTTTTTTTGTAAAAACCTGAAGTTTCTACAATTCATAGGCTCTGGAGTGTAGCTAGAACTGACTGGGCCCCATGGCAAATTTTCTTCAGGTCCTTCCCCACTCTGATATTTATGACCAATCCTGAGGACAGGTCATCACTAGTAAAAAGCTTTTTATTTTAAACAAATATCTGTCATAGTATCAGTGTCCTAAATATCTGGATATGAGTAGTAGTGCTCTTTGTGCTCACTACTACCCATATCAGAGATTTCCTATATACACAATACGCAGATGTTGACACAGGTACATAAACACTCACATACTAACACACATACAGATAAACACATACACACACAAACACATATATACAAATATACATACAGTACAGACCAAAAGTTTGGACACACCTTCTCATTCAAAGAGTTTTCTGTATTTTCATGACTATGAAAATTGTAGATTCACACTGAATTCATCAAAACTATGAATTAACACATGTGGAATTATATACTTAACAAAAAAGTGTGAAACAACTGAAAATATGTCTTATATTCTAGGTTCTTCAAAGTAGCCACCTTTTGCTTTGATTACTGCTTTGCACACTCTTGGCATTCTCTTGATGAGCTTCAAGAGGTAGTCACCTGAAATGGTTTTCACTTCACAGGTGTGCCCTGTCAGGTTTAATAAGTGGGATTTCTGGCCTTATAAATGGGGTTGGGACCATGACTTGTGTTGGGCAGAAGTCAGGTGAATACACAGCTGATAGTCTTACTGAATAGACTGTTAGAATTTGTATTATGGCAAGAAAAAAGCAGCTAAGTAAAGAAAAACGAGTGGCCATCATTACTTTAAGAAATGAAGGTCAGTCAGTCCGAAAAATTGGGAAAACTTTGAAAGTGTCCCCAAGTGCAGTCGCAAAAACCCTCAAGCTCTACAAAGAAACTGGCTCACATGAGGACCGTCCCAGGAATGGAAGACCAAGAGTCACCTCTGCTGCGGAGGATAAGTTCATCCGAGTCACCAGCCTCAGAAATCGCAGGTTAACATCAGCTCAGATTAGAGACCAGGTCATTACCACACAGAGTTCTAGTAGCAGACACATCTCTACAACAACTGTTAAGAGAAGACTGTGTGCAGCAGGCCTTCATGCTAAAATAGCTGCTAGGAAACCACTGCTAAGGACAGGTAACAAGCAGAAGATACTTGTTTGGGCTAAAGAACACAAGCAATGGACATTAGACCAGTGGAAATCTGTGCTTTGGTCTGATGAGTCCAAATTTGAGATCTTTGGTTCCAACCACCGTGTCTATGTGCGACACAGAAAAGTTGAACGGATGGACTCTACATGCCTGGTTCCCACCGTGAAGCATGGAGGAGGAGGTGTGATGGTGTTGGGGTGCTTTGCTGGTGACACTGTTGGGGATTTATTCAAAATTGAAGGCATACTGAACCAGCATGGCTACCACAGCATCTTGCAGCGGCATGCTATTCTATCCGGTTTGCGTTTAGTTGGACCATCATTTATTTATCAACAGGACAATGACCCCAAACACACCTCCAGGCTGTGTAAGGGCTATTTGACCAAGAAGGAGAGTGATGGGGTGTTACACCAGATGACCTGGCCTCCACAGTCACCAGACCTGAACCCAATCGAGATGGTTTGGGGTGAGCTGGACCGCAGAGTAAAGGCAAAAGGACCAACAAGTGCTAAGCATCTCTGGGAACTCCTTCAAGACTGTTGGAATACCATTTCAGGTGACTACCTCTTGAAGCTCATCAAGAGAATGCCAAGAATCAAAGCAAAAGGTGGCTACTTTGAAGAACCTAGAATATAAGACATATTTTCAGTTGTTTCACACTTTTTTGTTAAGTATATAATTCCACATGTGTTAATTCATAGTTGTGATGCCTTCAGTGTGAATCTACAATTTTCATAGTCATGAAAATACAGAAAACTCTTTGAATGAGAAGGTGTGTCCAAACTTTTGGTCTGTACTATATATATATATATATATTTAAACATACATACACACATAAGCAAACACACACACACAGACATACACAAACATACAGTATACATAGACACAAACAAATACACACACACACATATATATATATATATATATATATATATATATACACACAAACACACATACACACACATATACACACAGATAAACACATACACACACATATATACTCACACACAAACACATACATATACACACACCCATATATACACACATACATTTATTTACTTACAGGCTGCTCCATGTCTCTTGGCACATTGTTAAAATACCACTGAGCACTGCTCATACAGACACCTTCATGCAAATGTGTGTCAAAGTGTATTTTTTCACAAAAACTGCATAAAAGTTGATATTAGTGGTTAAAGGTGTGACTCAAACAGAAACTTATATGCACCACACCTCGTAAAAAAAAATAAATAAATCAACAAGTGCAAAGTTTGTAAATACAACTTAGACCTAAGTTTACATGCACATAACAACCACCAGAACTAGAAAGACCAAAAACATGGTTTTAAGCTGGAATTTTTTTTAAAAACAGTAACAACCTATGAAATACAGGGAAAACACACCTTGAAAAGTAAAAGCACATCCAAAACCTATTTATTCATGAAAGCAGAAAACCTGAAGATTGCAGTTGGTTTGACAGGCTATTGTCAACCATATCCATCTTTATGTAAATTTTTGTGACAACTAGGAATTATCTTCTCAAAAACTCTGAAACCAAGGCCAGGCAGTATTTACCCATCATCTACAAATGCACACAGTATACTGCAAACAGCTGCTACCAACTTGTAGAAGAAATGCAAAAAACGCAGGATTGCACCACCAACTTTTGCATGCAAATATTTTGGATTTATAGGCATGCAATTTTTCATCCCTCTTAGATTGCTATCACTATTACTGCAGCCTGTATGAGGTGAGACAAAGTGCAGACAGAATATGGACAAAGTAAAGTATAAACTTTATTAGTTTGTGGTGTTTGGTGCAACTAATTTGACACCGTGACCCAGATGCTGTTGTGGTATCAGTAACAGCCAATTAAGTGGACAGGACTGATTCAATG
Organism: Rhinella marina; assembly: GCA_900303285.1. NCBI lineage: Eukaryota > Metazoa > Chordata > Amphibia > Anura > Bufonidae > Rhinella > Rhinella marina. The sequence continues at coordinate 134,769 of ONZH01000607.1, read as the reverse complement.
GACAAGTGAACATCTCCTTTTTCTAGAGTGTGCTCTCTGTTTGATAATGGGAATTGATAACATGTACAGAAGTCCATGTACAGTTACACAGAGAGAGGAGGATATATGCCTATCCTACAACACCCTTTTAGAAACTCTTACTGTCCCTGCTCACATCCTCCAAACTGGCTGAGATGAATTCTGGCTGAAGGGGGCTACTGTAACCTGCTCTAATTCAGGCTGTATAGTAGAATCTAAGCTTGTACACAACATGATCACAGTGCTAGCTGCAATACAGCCTGAGATAGCCTCTAGAAACTGCTATAGCAGATATATGCCTCTCCCACTTCACCAATTTTATTTCCCGCTATATTGTGGCCAGCGCCACGATCCTGGTCTATACAGCCTGAGATTCAGCCATTAGTAGCAAGAGTTAAAGGGGCTTTCCAAGACTTAAGCAATGATAGTCTATCCTCAATGTTTGATTGTAATACATTGGGGGGATGATATTTTTATTATTATGCTTTTATATTTTATCTATAATGAAATCCCATTGAGATTTGTATCTTTTCTTATAGATTTTTAGGACCATCTCTCAGAAACCTGAGTCATACAGACAATGACTGGAAGGTTGGAAGATAAGAATACCATATTACGTTACCTAAATGTGATATACTTTTTTCTTTCTATGCATTATCATTGTAATGCTGCATTAAAGGGAGTGTGGGTTTTTCTTTTATAACCTCTATAATGTCTGTCTGTATAATACCCGGTGATATTACCCTTTGTGATTGATGGAGCATATCCTGGAGCACATGTTTACAAGGTGAGCTCTCCTGTGTTCACAATTTGTACTCACAGGATTATGGTGATTCTTCAGGAGTTCTGATTTTGGCCTGAGGTAATATGACGGAGGCACAGCATTTTCATCTCTGCAATACCATTCTTCCAGAGTCCTCGTATCCAGCTTGGCCTCGATGGCGGCATCAAGAATCATTTCAAACTCAGATGACTCAACTTCTCCAGGGATTCTGATGGTTCCATATTTTTCTCCGAGCAGACCCTGTGTAATAGAATTAGCACACTTTCAGACTGACATGTCTAGGTCCCCGGGGGATGTGGTTAATTAGGCTTAGCAACAGCAATGCAAATCAAACAGTTCTGTGGCACTGAATAAAATGTGAGGCCGTGTGAACGCAGCTTACAGAGGATAAATCAACGGAACAACCTGTGTATTTGTTTTAATGCCGTTAAGCGAGGCGTACAAACATTCAGCCACTGGGGCTATCCTTCCTCAGAGATGTAGGTTACATGTATCTCAGGGACAGCTCGACACCACAAGATACAAGAATTTTATTGAGTCATAAAACCACTTTTCACATCACTACCTGGTGTGAAACTACAAGTCCCAGCCTGCAGCCGCAGGGGCATGGTGGGAGTTACAGTTTCTCACCAGCCAGAGAGCCACAGGTGGGGGAATCACGGCTACAGAAGATACATTTTCAGTTTTTATTGTGCAGCTAATAATGGAGATGGATTCTATGCTTCGAGCCATCAATAATGTGTTTATTGATTATTTCTGTGGAACATTATGATTTTTTATAAGAAGGTAGGTATTGTGAGTATATTCATTGCTGATTCTTTGCTTAACGGACTTCTCCCATGATTAATATAAAAAATGAAAATCAGACATCATATAGTACATGACAACCTCTTGTTAAAGCTAGAACCAGTCCTGTACCTCACATGGATCCAGAGATCTCCACATTCATTGCTCTGCTAGATTTATATCAAGCTGACATCTCAAGGGGAGGCTCTTTTCTGCTGCAGCTCAGGAGGCGCATCTCAGCTCTCCCTATCACAGCTCAGGAGACGTGTCCATGCTCTCCCTATCACAGCTCAGGAGGCAGTTGAAGGATGAAACTGATCATGTGCGGCCATCTCAGTGAGCAGGACAAAGTGATACCCCAGACCCTCCCTGGCTGCTTTGATTGACAGGGCCAGGAAGTGCAGCCAGGGAAGGGCTGACCACTGAATGAGTTGAGTATGGGAGCAACAAGGGCAATGGTGATGCCCTTGTTGCACCAAAGGCCTAATTTGCATATTAAAAAAGTATCATATCACAGGAATGGAGCATCGGATCAACAAAAGAAAAAGAGTGTGTTAATCAGGTTAATCAGACAAACAGTTGGATCTGGCAGAACATTGCAGAATTGCTCTGCCCATTCATAGAGAGAACTGTAAAGCCATGAAGTAGGAAGTATGATCAGGGCAGGTTGGAAATAGCTTAACCCAAGGGCCAGAAAGAATAGTCTGTGTGAGTCAGGAAAGAATCATGTGGAGGAGTCCCTGAGAGGGAGCATGAGAAGCAATGTGTATAACAAAGGTGGGCATGGGATGCCGCTTGTGAGAGAGGAGGACTATGGGACCAGTGTATGAAAGAGATGGGCAGTAGTTTGTTTAACAGAGAGGAAAGAAATCTGTGACCAGGGGCGGATTGGCCATAGACCTCACAGGGAAATTTCCCGGTGGGCCGATGCCCAGGGGGCCGCCTGAGCTCTCCTCACGGCCGGCCAGTGGAAGTTTTTGGGGATGTATTTTGTGCTGCTGGCAGTATTTTGTGATGGACTGTAGTATTTGGCTCTGTTAGGGTGGTATAATATGCCACAATATGGTATTGCTGGCCCTGCCTTCCATCAGTTTGTACCTGACTACAAAACGGGGCCACTTTTAGTATTTTTTCCGGGGCCACTTTAAGTTCCCAGTCCGCCCCTGTCTGTGGCACACAAAATGTAATAATTTGAACAATTTATGAACACTCTAGGAATAGAAGAAATCCCACATATTTCATCCAGTTAAGTTTTATACAAAAGCATCCAGATTAAAAAAAAAACAAGCAAAAACAAAATACAATGGTCAGATTTCCTAATCCAATAGATGGAGTGAATTTAGACAGGCTGTCTACATCTGCACCCGATTTATCACAGTGACTTGGTGCGGATGATACATTTTGTGCATTGTGAGACACTTTTTTTCCTCTCTCCTACTGAAAACAAGTGCACGGACGATTTGAGAGTGTATTTATACGGGGGAGTGGGAGCATTCGGCCAGTTTAAGACCTCATTAAGTCAACAAATGTAAAACTGACATTTCTGTAAGACCCTAAAACAACAATTTCTGAGGCATCACCCTCTACAGGACAGTTTTCATGCTGTGATAGGGTTAAACACCCAGTAACACGCCTATGGCACTGTATATGTATAATAATAATATGCCACTGAGCAGATAACACATTAAATGCAGCAAATGCGACTTGAAGAGAGTCCAGAGGCAGATTTTACGATCGGAGAGCTGTAAGTTTATGAGTGTGCTCTGATGATACACTACAGCAGCTGGTTTGGGAAGGGGGATTTATAACATTTAATGCCATAATATTCATTACTTGAGCAACACATAACATCAGTTTAGTTTTATGGCCAGATGAAGACATAGCTACAGCCTGCCATTCCTGACTCTTTACAGCACTATGAATCTTACGTAGGTAATGTAGATTTTCACTAAGTGCAATAACAAAAACCGATATTTCTATAAAACGATCTAATAAAGTGCTTACTAAATCCTGCTCCGAGTCACTTTTCAGAGTCTCACAGCTGTGTGCTCAATGTTACACCCCAGAGGTACAGTGATAGCTCTTCACGGATCCATTTCTCGAGAGCGGTAATCTTGCTATTTTCTCTGCATGAGCCTGCACTTAGTGTCCAGTAATGCAATGATCAGAATATAAGGGAGTCGTTTATATCCTAGGAAGCATGGAAAAAGACTTTGAAGATGCCTGTGCTTTTTGATGGCGTTCTTTTCTTTTTATATAGGGTCGTCACGATACCAGAATTTTGAGTTCGATACCGATACGTACAAAAGTATCACGATACTCGATACTGATACGATACCTCGCCAAAATAAAGAAGAACCTATTAATGCCACCCTGGCCCTTATCTGTGTGCCCCTCACCCCCCCCCCCAGACCTTGCTTTTGACCCTGCTCTGTGCACCACTCTGGCCCTTTCAATGCAGCCCCTGGCTCTTATCTGCGCCCCTTTGGCTGTGCCTACCTGGCCCCTGTCTGCACCCATGGGATCTGGCCCTTGTCTTTGTACGCCTCTTCCTGGTCTGCACCCCTGGGCCCTTATCTGTGCCCCACTCCCTCTTTGTCTGTGCCTCTCTGGTTGTCGTCTCTGCTGCCCCCTGTGTGCACCACCCTGGCCCTTATCTGTGCACCCCTCCCCCCCCTCCCCCCCCAGGACCTTGCTTGTGACCCTGCCCCTTACCCCTTATCTGTGCGCCACTGGCCCTTTTCAGTGTAGCCCCTAGCCTTATCTTGGTCCCCCAGGCCTTGTTTGCACAGGTGTACTGTGACATCACTGTGCTTATTATCCCTGGACTGTGACATCACTGTGCTTATTATCCCTGTACTGTGACATCACTGTGTTTATTATCTCTGTACTCTGACATCACTGTGTTTATTATCCCTGTACAGTGACATCACTGTGTTTATTATCCCTGTACAGTGACATCGCTGTGTGTATTATCCCAGTGCAGGAAGAGGTAAGTGCTCTGTGTTTGTGTGTTTGTTTTCTATTTTTCAGGGTCGTGAATGCAGAGGACTACATCGGATTCGGTGGACTACGTCGGACCAGCTTTTTTTTTTTTTTTTTAATAAAATGGTCAAACAGGGGTCTGGGGGAGTGTTTATTTCAATAAAATGTTTTATACTGGTGTGTGTGTATTTTTTTTTTTTACAATACTACAGTTTTAGTAATTATGGCTATCTACAGACGGCCCTGATTACTAATACTGGGCTTAGTGCTTGCCGGTATGGCAGGCCAGCACTAACCCCAACATCTATTACCTCGGCACCCACCGCCACCAGGGGTGCCGGGAAGAGCCAGGTACCCGCAGGACCGGACCTTCTAAATTGAGGGTCTGGCTCTGGGGCGGCTGCAGGCTGGTACCATTAGGCTGGGAAGGGCCAATAACCGTGTCCCTTCCCACCCTGGTAGTGCCAGGCTGCCGCTGCTGGTTGTATCTGGCTGGTGAAGGAAAAAAGGGGGCGACCCCACGCCTTTTTTTTTTTAAATAATGAAATTAAAAAAAAAAAAAAATGGCGTGGGGTCCCCCCCTTTTTTCCTTCACCAGCCAGATACAACCAGCAGCGGCAGCCTGGCACTACCAGGGTGGGAAGGGACACGGTTATTGGCCCTTCCCAGCCTAATGGTACCAGCCTGCAGCCGCCCCAGAGCCAGACCCTCAATTTAGAAGGTCCGGTCCTGCGGGTACCCGGCTCTTCCCGGCACCCCTGGTGGCGGTGGGTGCCGAGGTAATAGATGTTGGGGTTAGTGCTGGCCTGCCATACCGGCAAGCACTAAGCCCAGTATTAGTAATCAGGGCCGTCTGTAGATAGCCATAATTACTAAAACTGTAGTATTGTAAAAAAAAAATACACACACACCAGTATAAAACATTTTATTGAAATAAACACTCCCCCAGACCCCTGTTTGACCATTTTATTTAAAAAAAAAAAAAAAAAAAAAAAGCTGGTCCGACGTAGTCCACCGAATCCGATGTAGTCCTCTGCATTCACGACCCTGAAAAATAGAAAACAAACACACAAACACAGAGCACTTACCTCTTCCTGCACTGGGATAATACACACAGCGATGTCACCGTACAGGGATAACAAACACAGCGATGTCACTGTACAGGGATAACAAACACAGTGATGTCACTGTACAGAGATAATAAACACAGTGATGTCACAGTACATAGATAATAAACACAGTGATGTCACCGTACAGGGATAATAAACACAGTGATGTCACAGTACAGGAATAATAAATCTCAGATCAACACATTGTGCCCCCATTAGACCTCAGATCAGCGTCTTGTGCCCCCATCAGACCTCAGATCAGCGTCTTGTGCCCCCATCAGACCTCAGATCAGCGTCTTGTGCCCCCATCAGACCTCAGATCAGCGTCTTGTGCCCCCATCAGACCTCAGATCAGCGTCTTCTGCCCCCATCAGACCTCAGATCAGCGTCTTCTGCCCCCATCAGACCTCAGATCAGCGTCTTGTGCCCCCATCAGACCTCAGATCAGCGTCTTGTGCCCCCATCAGACCTCAGGTCAGCGTCTTGTGCCCCCATCAGACCTCAGGTCAGCGTCTTGTGCCCCCATCAGACCTCAGGTCAGCCTCTTGTGCCCCCATCAGACCTCAGGTCAGTCTCTTGTGCCCCCATCAGACCTCAGGTCAGCCTCTTGTGCCCCCATCAGACCTCAGACCAGCCTCTTGTTCCCCCATCAGACCAGCCTCTTGTGCCCCCATCAGACCAGCCTCTTGTGCCCCCATCAGACCAGCCTCTTGTGCCCCCATCAGACCTCAGATTAACACAATGTGCCCCCATGTGCCCCCATCAGACCTCAGGTCAGCGAGTTGTGCCCCCCCTCAGACCTCAGGTCAGTGTCTTGTGCCCCCCTCAGACCAGCCCACCCAGCCACTTTAAAAAAATCATACTTACCTGTTCTGGCCGCCGCTGTCCTCAGGTTCCCCGCTCCACTCTCTTGCCTGCCGGCGCTCACTATGACCTGACGCTGCGTCAGGTCATAGCGTCAGGTCATAGTGTGCGCCAGGGAAGACGGTGGAGCGCGGAACCAGTGAGAACAGCGGCGGCCAGAACAGGTAAGTATGATTTTTTTTTAAGTGGCTGGGACCTGGGTGGGCTGATCTGAGGGGGGCGCGGGGGCCCTGGCAGCGCGGCAGGCAGATATTAGAACATGGGGCAACGCATTAAAGTGATGCGCGCGCCATGTTCTAAGTATCGGACTGCAAGAAAACTCGGTATCGAGCTTCGGTACCGCACTAGGTACCGAAACCGTACCGAGTTTTCGATATATCGTGCAACCCTATATTAAATGAACAAAAACATCAGGAGTCCCTCAACACTGTATGGTATTTGAATGTTCGGATAAGTGACAAATGTATGAATGGACTTTGACTGGAATGTAGCACACATGATTTTCCGCATCACCAATCAAACGCCACATGTAGTCAGGAAAAACAAGGGGGCCTGGGACACCCTCCCATCTAGTGGTCATGAGGGTGTCAAAACTGGGTGCTCTAGCATTCATACATTTAAAGGTCCTTTGTAGGCCACCACTGAATGCCGGAATGCACATGAATGCCACTGCTCATTAGCAAAATCATGCATTCCTTGTGGACACTGACACCAAAATAAAGCTGGACCACCAACGAGCCACAAGTGAGCCACAGTGCACACACCAGAAGACAAGATGTCTAGCTCTGTCAATCAAAGAGGAGGGGGGAGACGGTTCCTTCTCCTTCTCAGTTTGTATCTCTTATCTTTACTTTCCTAACAGATCACTCATTTAAAGGGAATGTGCCATCATAAAATGACCTGCTGTTGAACCCCTCCGCGATGGGCAAACATGGAGCACACTCGCGCGTGCAGCGGGCGCTATGGTAGGCGGGTCTCCTCTGTTTCAAACCGCAGATCGCGGTCACAAGTGTGATCACAGCATCTAACGGGTGATAAACCCGGAAGCTCGCACTTCCGGGCTTCTTACCTGCATCCTCTGCGGCCAATGAGGTTAATATGATTTCACCCCTCTATATAGATAAGACAGGATCCTACATTAACAGTAGGTGATTGTCAGATCTTATCTATTCCTTCCTTGTACAATGATCTCTGCACAGGTCACAGAGCATGCCTAGAAAACTCTCCCATAGAAGTCAATGAGGTCCTCTCCTGACCATTGACTCCCTGGCCCATGGAGCTGCCATAAAGCAATTTTCTTAATGCTTTCTAAATGCTATTAAGAACAGCTCAGGCAAGATGGCCGCCCCATAATAATGTTCAGGAAATACAATAAAAAATGTACAATCAGAAAATAAAAATAGATTAGACATAAAGGATGTGGCAACAATTTTGGTAACACATGTCTTTTAAGATAAATTCTTGTCAGACTGAAAATTATTAGAGATGAGCGAACCTGCTCGTAACGAGCGGTTTAATGCTCGGATCCCCTGCGCTCCCCTGCCCGCAGTCATCCGGATCCGTCCTCACCAATGGGGACGGATCCGTTTGGTGTCACACACTGGTATGTGACTAGCGTGTGACACCAAACAGATCCGTCCCCATTGACTTACAGTCGGGTGAGGACGGATCCGGATGGCTGCGGGCAGGGAAGCGCAGGGGATCCGAGCATTGAACCGCTCGTTACGAGCAGGTTCGCTCATCTCTAAAAATTATATTTTATAAACTGTCAGGAAACTAGAGATAGGGGCTGCAGGTCGAGCTGTCAGTCGTATTCATGACTGCTAATGCAGTGAAACTAAAAGCTGTAGAGGAAAAACTGTTGAAAATTTGTAATAAAGACTAATTGAAAAAAGTAAAAACAATGTAATACAAATACTGTATGTAATAAATGGACAGCTCATAAAGAATGGAGCAGTCCATACAGAGATGTTCTCTGTTCTGGTTCAGGGGTTGGGTGTCACCTGCCCCCATAATTCCCTCTTATTCAGATGGATCCTTACAATAACTATATACTGTATATATAAAAACTAAATTAGCACAAGGATGTTCTTTGCATACAAATGGGAGAAAAAAATACAGAGAGAAGTTAATCTTCCCTCTTAGAAATGATAGCATAATGACAGTATAGAAAACTACAAGTGGCGCTCACAGCGAAAAGACTGATTAGCCGCCATCATAAGACTTCTAAATGTTGTCCAGAATACAGCATCCAGCCAGTTACCACAGGTAATGACAGTAAATCAGAGACTCTGTAATCACAGGCCGGGCCTGCAAAAGAGCCACACAGAGAAATCATGAGAGCGCTCTGCAGATGGCGAGTCCACAGTATGCCGGATCTCTACATGGATCAAATCTAAATCCCGAGGAATGGCTAACAGAGACAAACGGAAATATTAAATGTTAGATTTAAAAAAAAGAAACAATATATGACTTACTGCAGCCATCTCTCTGATCTACCTATCTATCTATCAAACTATCTTTTATCTATCTATGAAAGTATCCTTTTCCTATAAATTAAAGTATTATATATCTAAAGTATTATCTATCTATCTATCTCTCTACTATCTATCTCTCTACTATTTATCTATCTAATATCTATTTATCTATCTATCTCTCTTCTATCTATCTATCTATCTATCTATCTATTAAACTATCTTTTATCTATCTATGAAAGTATCCTTCTCCTATCTATTAAAGTATTATATATCTAAAGTATTATCTATCTAATATCTATCCATTATCTATCTATCTATCTATCTATCTATCTATCTATCTATCTATCTATCTATCTAATATCTATCTATCTATCTATCTATCTATCTATCTATCTATCTATCGTCTATCTATCGTCTATCTATTGAACTATCTTTTATCTATCTATGAAAGTATCCTTCTCCTATCTATTAAAGTATTATATATCTAAAGTATTATCTATCTAATATCTATCCATTATCTATCTATCTATCTATCTATCTATCTATTTATCTATCTATCTATCTATCTAATATCTATCTATCTATCTATCTATCTATCTATCTATCTATCTATCGTCTATCTATCTATCTACTATCTATTGAACTATCTTTTATCTATCTATGAAAGTATCCTTCTCCTATCTATTAAAGTATTATATATCTAAAGTATTATCTATCTATCTATCTATTTTCCTCACACATATCTAACATTATCTATCTATCTATCTATCTACTATCTATCTATCTATCTAGGCTCGGACTGACCCACAGAGGTACAGGGGAATCCCCCAGTGGGTCCCTGAGCAAAGTGGGCCCCTAGTCTCCCACCCCCTGAACAAGTGGCACACAGTAGACTTACTGCACTACATAGATTTAGTCAATGCACAGAACCACAACCAGCCTATGTTCATAGAAAAAAAATGTGATAGATTATTTATTATATTTGAATGTATCCATATGGTGGACCCCCAACATAAATTTTAGTGGTGGGCCCTAGGTATCCCAGTCCAACACTATCTATCTATCTATCTATCTATCTATCTATCTATCTATCTATCTATCTATCGTCTATCTATTTATTATCTATCTCTAAATCTGGATGATCACACAGGTGCAGGACTTATATCCATAATTGCCACCAGTTCTGAAGTAAGACGCCTGATTAGCCGTGGTCATCCTCTTTAGCATTGATATTTATGACTTTCATTAATCTATAGTCACTTGAGTGCAGTGTGGTTTCATGTATTGCTTGCGATCATTAGACCATTTATTATGCTTCATTTAGCAGATGTAATTAATTCCTCCAATTCTGTAGAAACCGCAGCAGGAAAAGGCAGCTTTTCTTTGACTTGCTATGTTGTGTATACACACTTCCTGCAGGGGTTACATGATGAGGAACGCTCCTTAGGGTACTAGCTCTACTACAACGACTGTTTTCTGTAAATAGCAGGTTTCCTGGGTAACTGCCAGTGGAACAAATTTATACCCAAATTACAGAAATTAGATATTAAAATCATGTTAAAGATGTTACACAAGAATGTCTTCTGCTGCACGACATTACACTTGGCATATGCAATGCTGGCATTTGTGTAAGAATGCTCCAGGCCTGTGTCCTTCTCCATATTGGAGGCTTCTGGTTGGTTTAGCTGTTTGGTATGCTTTAAAGAGTCACTGTAGTTTCACACAATTTAATTTAATAGAGAATGGTATAACTAGCAAATTTCTAAATCACTTCATTTAAAATATTTGCCTTCATCCAGCTGTAAAGTCATGGCCACTAATGATCTCACTTCCAACTAGCTTGCAGTCCACTGCTGTTTGTTAGGTTAGATCTGTCTCTACTAACAGAGACATAGAAGACGGTTCACAGTAAGTGGGGGTGTGTCAGAGATAGACGAGCTTCTGAGCCTGATAGAAATACTGCTTCTACACTGCTTCTGAAGAGCAGAGAGTCTCTTGTGTGTCTGTAAGTCTGGTCTCCCCCTTCCTTATCAGCTTTTGGGCAACCTAGAAAGAAAGCAAACATAGTGGGAAGTAGGGAAGTGAGGTCTCTACATGCAATGCTGGCGATTCCACAGCAGGGAGATGTCCCCTGCTTCTGAGAGAAATATATCTATCTGTGCAGCTGAAACAGGGAATAATATGGCTGAGGAAGACATTAGAGCACAAAAAAGACCTACTTCTTCACGGTTCTGATTCTATAATGAAACACAGCCATTATGCAAAAAATTTGTTTTGAAAATTCAAGTACTCTTTATTTAAAAAATGCAAAAAAAACCCAACACTTTCTTTGCACTTCTACTTTCTTATTACTTTAAAAAATGCAGCAAAAATGATTAGTATTAGGGTCCATTCACACGAACGTATATTTGCGGGCCCGCATTACTGCGGAGCCGCAAATATACGGGGGCCGCCCGGCGTGTGTTCCGCAGCGCTCGGAACACACGCCGTGCGGCCCCATTGAAAATGCCTATACTTGTCTGTGCATACGGACAAGTATAGGACATGCTTCAAAAGAGCCGCGGCACGGAGCTAGCTCCGTGCCGCGGCTCCCGGCCCCGTAGAGGTGAATGGGGCCGCATCTATTCCCGCAATTTTGCGGATAGATATGGCCCCATTCACACGGTCGTGTGAATGGGACCTTAGGGTTTGTTCACACACAAGTGAAAAACAGCCATCAAAATATAGGACATGTCCTATTTTTGTCCGTTTTTATGGCCAGACGAACCCCACTGAAATAAATTGGTCTTTTTTAACAGCCGATAAAAATGGGTACAATGGGTAAACATAAGGGCCATTCTGGGAGTTAAATTAAGAAAAAAAATATACTCACCTCATCTACTTACATGCGTGTGGACATTTGCTCCTCATATAATGCAACAGGACCTGACACCACACAGCGTGATAAAGCCACGTGATGTGACATCACAAGGCTGGGAACATCAGGTTCTGCTGCCTCCAGTGAGGTGTGAGTGTTGACGTGCGTGCAAGTGGATAACGTGTTTTTTTTTACCATAATTGGGGACATTGAGACATTATTGGACCTTAAGGGGGACATTATTATGACCACTATGAGGACATATATGGAGGGAGTGCTATGCGGACACACACATATATATAGATATATATATATATATATATACACGAGGCAGTATTGGGTCATTATATATAAGGGGCCACTATGGGGTCATTTTATGTCCTTTGTGCACTAGGAGGCCAGGGGGCACTACAGAGGGACATAATATATACAGAGGGCACTGCAGGGGTTGGGATTGAAAAAAAAAAAAGCCTATGAACTTTCATCCGTTTTTAATGGGTTTTTAATGGTTGCTTTAACATGTGAATGTAGCTTTCCTTCTACCTAAGCTCAGTCTAATCCTCCTTTTTACCCCTCCTCGCTATTTTGTTTAAAAAGGCCTTCCACACTGATGTACAACTTAAGAACCACCTTGACTTTAGGCTCTTTTTGTCCTTTTCTTTGCATAGGAAGGGCTTTCTTTCTTAGTTTTTTTTCTTCTTTACAAAAGCTTCCTATGTAGGATTTGGTTAGAATGATTGCATAATACATTATTGTGCTTGCATATATTAAGCCGTGTGTAATACCTGAGATTTGATGTTTCAAGGATTTCTACTCATGTGACATAAGTGCATACATAAAGCACTGTGTATAGCATATTTATTACTTCTTGTTCAATACTGAGTACAGATTATTGCTTCTATATATGTATACTTTGCATGTATTTATACCTCATTTGGATATAATGCACTTTTATTGTTTAATTAACCACATCCAGACCAGACCATTTACCCCCCTTCCTGACCAAGACTTATTTAGCAGATCTGATATGTTTCACTTCATGTGGTAATAACTTTGGAATGCTTTTACTTATCCAAGCCATTCTGAGACAATTTTTTTTGTGACACATTGTAAGTCATGTTAATGGTAAATTTGAGTCAATGTTTTACTTTTATTTATTAAAAAAAAAACAAAGAATTCTTGAAAATTTTGAAAATTTCTGTTTTTTCATTATTTTCTAAATTTAAATCTTTCTGCTTTTAAGGCAGTGATACCTCATAAAATACTTTTTTTTTAGGACGTTAGAAGGTTTAGAATTCTAGAAGCAATTTTAAGAATATTTCCAAAATCAACTTTTTTAAGGACCAATTCATTTCTGAAGTCACTTCGAGAAGCTTACATAATAGAAACCACCAATTAATTACCCCATTTTAGAAAGTACGCCCCTCAAACTATTCAAAACTGATTTTAGAAATATTGCTAACCCTTTAGGTATTCTACAGGAATTTAAAGCAAAATGGAGGTGAAATGTCAAAATTTAACTTTTTTGAAGATTTTCCATTTTTTCCTGTAACACATCAAGGGTTAACAACAAAACAAACCTCAATATGTATTACTCTCATTCCGCAGTTTACAGAAACACCTCATATGTTGTTGTAAACTGCTGTATGGGTACACCGCAGAGCTCAGAAAGCAAGGAGAACCATATGATTTTTGGAGGGCATATTTTGCTGGTCTTTAGGCGCCATGTTGCATTTGAAGAGACTCTGAGGTACCCTTACAGTGAAAACTACAAAAAAAAAACAAAAAAGTGACCCCATTTTGTAAACTACACTGTCCAAGGAATTATTAAGAAGTGTAGTGAACCCTTTGACCCAAAAGGCATTTCATACAATTTATTGGCTGTGAAAATGAAAAATTACATTTTTTTTATACAAGAAAATGGTGCTTTAGGCCCAAACTTTCTTTTTCACGAGGGATAACAGGAGAATATCATCCCACAATTTGCTACTTATTTTCTCTTGAATATAGAAGTACCCTTATTTTAGTCAGAAACTGCTGTTTGGGGATAGGCCAGGGCTCAGAAGGGAAGAAGCGGCATTTGGATTTTTTGACATGGAATTTGCTGAAATGGTTTTTACGATCCATATGTTTTTTACTTTTTTGTTGACTGAGGAGTATAAGGGATTATTTTTTGCGGGACAAGCTATGTGAGGTGAAGTAGGTGTTTTTTTTATTTTTTATGGCGTTCACCATGTGGTATATATTACATGATAACTAGAGATGAGCGAACGTGCTCGTAACGAGCACTGTACCGCTCGGCTCCCCTGCGCTCACATGGGCACAGGCAGACGCTTCCGTCCTCCTGAGGAGGACAGAAGCGGCTGCCTGCGCCCATGCGAGCGCAGGGGAGCCGAGCGGTACAGTGCTCGTTACGAGCATGTTCGCTCATCTCTAATGATAACTTTATTTTGCAGATTGAAACAATAATGGTGATACCAAATTTATATAGTTTTTTTTATATTTTACTATTTTTGCATAATAAAATCCCATTTATTAAAAATCTGTTATATTTTGCATTGCTATATACTAACATCCGTAATTTTTTTTGCCAATGTAGATGTCCGAGGGCTTGTTTTTTGCAGTACAGACTGGACTTTTTATAAGTACCATTTTCGGGTGTATAAGACCTTTTTGATGACTTCATATTGCTTTGATTCATTTTGTGTTCACCTGATGGAGTAGATCATGTGATATTTTTATAGAGCCGATTGTTACGGATGTGGCAATACCAAATATGTCTTTTTTATTTTTTTCTATTTTTAACAAATTTAAATGACTTAATACATTTAAAATTTAAAGTGAAACTCATTTTTTAAAAAACACTTTTATTTTTTTATTTTAAGTTTTACACAGACCATTTTTGGGAAAAAAAATGTGTGTGTGTTCCATTTTCTTAGAGCCATATTTTTTAAAATTTTCTGAATATTTTCTTGTGTGAGGGCTCATTTTTTGAGGTAACGTTTTCGAGGTGACAAAAAAAGCTGTTTTGGTGTAATTTTTATTAATTTTTTACAGTGTTCCCCTAATGGGGTAGATCATGTGATATTTTTATGATACCAAATATGTCTATTTTTTATTTTTTTTAAAAGTTTTACATAATAAGAAAATTTTTGAACAATAAATCGTGTTTTTGTGTTGCGATTTTCTTAGAGCCATATTTTTTTAAAGGTTTCTGGCTATGATCTTGTGTGAGGGCTCTTTTTTTGGGGATGAGGTGACCTTTTATTGGCACCATTTTGGAGTACATACACCTTTTTGATAGCTTGATATTATGTTTTTTTGGGGAGGTGAGGTGACAAAAAATAGCTGTTTTTTTTAGATGCGGTAGATCAAGTGATATTTTGTATTAAGCCGTTGGTTACGGACACATTGATACCAAATGTCCGCTGTTGCGGACAAGAATAGGACATGTTCTATAATTTCTTGCGGAGTCGCAGTACGGAGCCGTGGCTCAGCAAGAATAGGTAGCGGCCATTGAAGTGAACGGGCCTGCACCTATTCCGCAATTTTGTGGAATAGATGCGGACCCGTTCACATGGTCGTGTAAACGTGCCCTTAATTGAGGAAAAGGGTTCTTTATTTTTTTTTTACTGACAGCGGGCCGCCTGCTCAGCAGCTGCATGATTAGCGTGGAACTGCAATCTCTGAATGGACGTCTCAGAATGTCCATTTAGAGATAAGTCCCAACCGCCCGGACGTCAATGGGCAGTTGGGAACAGGTTAAAGGGCATTTCTAGGCAGATTTGTACCTATGACACTGGCTGACCTGTTGCATGAGCACTTGGTAGCAGAAGACATCTGTGTTGGTCCCATGTTCATATGTGTCCGCATTGCTGAGAGAAATGATGTTTTAATATATGTAAATCAGCGTATAGGAGCAACAGGGGCGTTGTCATTATACCTAGAGGCTCTGCTCTCTCTGTAACTGCCGTCCCCTCTAAACTTTGATTGACAGGGCCAGGGGTGATGACGTTTTCACTGCCTGGCCTCATCAATCAAAACCATAGCAACTAATCAGATTCCACCTTTTAATTTCCAAAGGAGCTTTACACCAGTTTTGATAAATCTCTCAATTTTTTCCAGCCAAATGCATGTTGCCAGCAGGGGGCATCGTGATCTCTGGGGCCCCAAGAACTTGCTTGGTTTGTGTGGTGGTGAAGGCCACCCCTACATGTCAGCATCCATGTTCCTATCATATTATAGCCATTCTTTCATTAAAGATAGATATCTTCTACAATAAAGCTAAGGTTAGCCTGACATTGGTATGCTGGATTGCTGTGCTTGCAGTTCTTTTTAATAAGATTGGGACCGCTACAAGTACCGAGATTCAGTAAAATGCTACAAGATAATGTAAAACTTCAAGCTGATAAAGCTAGTGCAGAGAAAGTCTGATTAGCTTCTGAAAAGTGGCACATGCCCTTGAATAAGTACAAATATAAAAAAACCTCTTGCCATCACAAGAAAGTCCAGTCATACTACTAAAGCCAAAAATCATCATCCAAAATTAAAGAGGTTCTCTGGCATCTGAATACATATATATTGTTTATAAAAATCTTATTAAGATGCCCACTTCTAAACTGTCTTTTGTTCCTAAATCTGATACTAGTGGGTAATCCTTGGGTAAACCTTTTACCATTACCTTTTTATATTTCCATTCACAGAGCTGTATGAAGGCTTGTTTTTTGCAGGACAAACTGTAGTTTTTAGTGATACCATTTTTGTGGCACGTACAACTTCTTGATCACTGTTATTAATTTTTTTTTGCTCAGACCATATGCCTCACACTCCATCAAATTGGTCTGCATGGCTTTTGTCCCGGAAGGAAGCCTCTTCTAAAGATCATACACAAGAAAGCCCCCAAACAGTTTTCTGAAGACAAGCAGACTAAGGACATGGATTACTGGAACCAGGGCAGTATTCCAACATGATAACGACCCCAAACACACCTCCAAGATGTCCACTGCCTTGCTAAAGAAACTGAGGGTAAAGGTGCTGGACTGGCCAAGCATGTCTCCAGACCTAAACCCTATTGAGCATCTGTGGGTCATCCTCAAACAGAAGGTGGAGGAGCGCAAGTTCTCTAACATCCACCAGCTCTGTGATGTCATCATGGAGGAGTGGAAGAGGATTCCAGTGACAACCTGTGAAGCTCTAGTGAACTCCATGCCTAAGAGAGCTAAAGGGAATCTATCACAAAAAGCTGTTCTATATTTTATTTATGCTAAAAAAAATCTATTATATATTTGTAAGAAATAATAAATAAATAAAAATTCCAATGTGTGAAATATTATAAATAAATATTAGATTTTACCATATTTACCATCTTTGGTCACCAGGTGGAGCTCTGCTGGCCAAATGAGGCTTTGAGCAACCTGTAAGTAGGCATGCTGCAAAAAAGTGGGTGGTACCAATGACATCACCAATTCACACCTTCAGCGGTGACATCACTGCTTCAGCAAGATAAGATGAGACAATGGCTTCGTTACAAAAACACAGATCTCTGCTCCTCAGGCTCCTCCCCCACTGGTCACATGGCCGATTACATCACTAAGGTCCTACAGCCCCAAGAACCTCCATCTACTCTGTTTCTGAGTCCTGGGCCGCTCACCCCAGCAGTACACTCAGCAAAAATTGTCTGCACTGCTGGGGTGAGCTGCCATAGAATTTAGAACAGGCAGCCTAATGAAGACAAGGACGCTGCTGCAGGAGTGAGGAGAAGGCACAGTGGCCTTCCCCCAGCAGCAAGGAGGGAGGACCTGGCTGTGTGTTACTGGTGTCATCACAGGGGCGGGCTCACGTCTTCCATTCATTCTCGATAGGGTCGGCAGCGACTGAGGAAACCTATGTACATGCCTGCTGTAAGTGAGGTGCCATTGTGTTGTAAACCCAGACTGTCACACTTTACTTCCAACATGGCAGCCCCCATGTAAGGCAAGAAAACTGAATTAAAAAAAAAACATTTACACAATTTGAAAAATACATTATGTTAAAACCTGCTTTTGTTATGTTGTAAAACATATCAAAATTTTTTTCTTCGAGATAGTGTCCCTTTAAGGCAGTGCTGGAAATAATGCTGGCCACACAAAATATGGACTCTTTGGGCACAATTTTGCCATTTTCACTTAGGGGTGTACTCACTTCAGTGTTCTTCAGTGTTGTCCCATGAAAAGATATAATAGATATAATAAAATATTTACAAAAATGAGAGGGGTGTGCTCACTTGTGTGAGATGCTGTATGTATTATTATTTATTACTATAGTGCCATAATAAAGGTTGTACATACATAACATAAAACAAGTACATGAACAAGATAAGTTATACATTGGTACAGGAGTATAGGTATAGGTGCAGCAGGGTTACAGTAGGTTGTAGGCTTGTCTGTAGAGAAGGGTTTTCATGTGTCTTTTGAAGGTTTCCACTGTAGGCGAGAGCCTGATATGTTGGGGTACAGCATTCCAGAGTAGGGGGGATGCACAGTACAAATCTTGAAGGTTATTGTGGGAGAAGCAGGTAAAAGGTGAGTAGAGCAGAAGTTCTGGTGAGGATCAGTGATTGCATGTGAGAAAGTACTGGGAGGTCAAGTCACAGTAGGGAGGGGACATGTTGTGGACTGCCTTGTATGTCATACGTAGATAGTGTTTTTTACTAGATTCTCTGGGCAATGGGGAGCCAGTGAAAGGATTGGTAGAGGGAAGAGATAGAGGAGTAATGGGGTGCGATAGTGCTAGATAGGAGGCCACAAAGGAGGATGTTGCAGTAGTCAATACGTACATATGTGTGTATATCCGTGTATGTACATATACTATTGTGTGTATCTGTGTATATGACTGAGTGTGTGTATACAGTATCTTTATGAGTGTATCAGTGTATGTATAAGTATATGTGAATATGTGTATGTATATGTATTAGTGTGTGTATCTGTGTATGTATTAGTGTATCTATATATATATACAGTATATGTGTGTATGTATCTGTGTATGTTTAAGTATAAATGTATGTATCTGTGTATGTATATGTACGAGAGTGTGTGTATATGCGTATGTATATGTATGAGTGTATGTTTCCCTGTATGTATCTGTGTACGTCTACAGTGCCTTGCGAAAGTATTCAGCCCCCTGGAACTTTTCAACCTTTTGCCACATTTCAGGCTTCAAACAAAAAGATATAACATTTTAAATTTTTGGCGAAGAATCAACAACAAGTGGGTCACAATTGTAAAGTGGAATTAAATTTATTGGATCATTTAAACTTTTTTTGTAATAATAAAACTGAAAAGTGGGGCGTGCAAAATTATTTGGCCCCCTTGCATTAATACTTTGTTGCGCCACCTTTTGCTGCGATTACAGCTGCAAGTCGCTTGGGGTATGTCTCTATCAGTTTTGCACATCTAGAGACTGAAATTCTTGCCCATTCTTCCTTGCAAAACTCGAGCTCTTTGAGGTTGGATGGAGAGCATTTGTGAACAGCAGTTTTCAGCTCTTTCCACATATTCTCAATTGGATTCAGGTCTGGACTTTGACTTGGCCATTCTAAGACCTGGATACGTTTATTTTTGAACCATTCCATTGTAGATTTTGCTTTATGTTTGGGATCATTGTCTTGTTGGAAGATAAATCTCCGTCCTAGTATCAGGTCTTTTGCAGACTCCAACAGGTTTTCATCCAGAATGGTCCTGTATTTGACTCCATCCTTCTTCCCATCAATTTTAACCATCTTCCCTGTCCCTGCTGATGAAAGCAGGCCCAAACCATGATGTTGCCACCACCATGTTTGACAGGGGGGATGGTGTGTTCAGGGTGATGAGCTGTGTTGCTTTTAAGCCAAACATATCGTTTTGCATTGTTTCCAAAAAGTTGGATTTTGGTTTCATCTGACCAGAGCACCTTCTTCCACATGTTTGGTGTCTCCCAGGTGGCTTGTGGCAAACTGTAAACAAGACTTTTTATGGATATCTTTGAGAAATGGCTTTCTTCTTGCCACTCTTCCATAAAGGCCAGATTTGTGAAGTGTTCGACTGATTGTTGTCCTATGGACAGACTCTCCCACCTCAGCTGTAGATCTCTGCAGTTCATCCAGAGTGATCATGGGCCTCTTGGCTGCATCTCTGATCAGTCTTCTCCTTGTTTGAGATGAAAGTTTAGAGGGACGGCCGGGTCTTGGTAGATTTGCAGTGGTCTGATACTCCTTCCATTTCAATATGATCGCTTGCACAGTGCTCCTTGGGATGTTTAAAGCTTGGGAAATCTTTTGGTATCCAAATCCGGCTTTAAACTTCTCCACAACAGTATCACGGACCTGCCTGGTGTGTTCCTTGGTCTTCATGATGCAGAACCCTGAGACTATCACAGAGCAGGTGCACTTATACGGAGACTTGATTACACACAGGTGGATTCTATTTATCTTCATCAGTCATTTAGGACAACATTGGATCATTCAGAGATCCTCAATGAACTTCTGGAGTGAGTTTTCTGAACTGAAAGTCAATGGGCCGAATAATTTTGCACGCCCCACTTTTCAGTTTTATTATTACAAAAAAAGTTTAAATGATCCAATAAATTTCGTTCCACTTCACAATTGTGACCCACTTGTTGTTGATTCTTCACCAAAAATGTAAAATGTTATATCTTTTTGTTTGAAACCTGAAATGTGGCAAAAGGTTGAAAAGTTCCAGGGGGCCGAATACTTTCGCAAGGCACTGTATGTACAAGTGTATGTATCTGTGTACGTCTATGTACGAGTGTATGTATCTGTGTATGTATGTCAGTCATGACTTCACTCTCTGCTGTCATCGTTGTAGTTTACTGCAGGGCCCGCTGTCCGCTCCCCTGGAGTACAATGGTAAAATGATAATATTATGTTTCTTTTTTGTGGCACTGTCGCCTCTCTGTGTTCCTTCATCCTGAAAGAAGATGACAAATTTAGAACAACACTGCACTGGGAGAGCCTGTTACACCAGTGCACGGAGAGACTTCCCACACATTTGATCATTATCTTTCATTAGAAGCCAAAAACAAAGGCTTATAAACAATTAAACGTTTAATGTCAGCACACAATCAGCTCTATTAGCTTTATACATAATTACTAGACACTGTAATTTGGTGCCAATAACAACTACTGATTTGCACATGGTTTTTCTTAGTGTCTTACAACATCAGTCTTATAATTACTAATAATTGCTGGGCTCCAATTACCTCCACTGTGTAGATCTGTAGTAGAGCCTGCTTGTTTATTCAAGTATCACAGTAAGTAGATACACAGCAATGTATACAATGGAAAGACCTGGACACCATTTCACGTGTGCTGCGTTTTGGGAAATGCATAGTTCTTTGTATTAATCATAGAATCAATATTATATCTCGGCAGAGGGAGTAGAAATATAGCAGCAACATGATTTTATACTCCCAGTAAGTGCATTCTATTGATCTACTCATCTGTAATACAGCAAGCAAGCAATTCATTATGCTTTCTGTTTCATATATAGAACTTTAAGTTTAATGAAGATGGACATGTGGATTCCTTAAAGGAGTATTCCCATCTAATAAAGTGATCCCATGATTGATCGGGGTCCAACATTTGGGCGGAGGGCTAATTCAAATCCTTTCCTGTGTGAACTGCAGCGCAGTTCCAGAACAGTGAAGATCACTGAGTATTGGGGACTGCCCCCTTGGCTAAGGGGTGATCACATGCACAGGAGTCCATGTTACTCTTCTCCCTTGTGCAATTACACAGGGAGAGAAGAAGTAAGGCTACTTTCACATTTCTGTTTTTTACGAAGAGGATCTCAAAACCGGAGGAAAATGCTTCAGTTTGATGTAATACAACCGGTTGCATCCGTTACGCTCAGATGTGGTTGTATTAAATTGAAAGTGAACAAACCGGATCCGGCACTAACAATATGGTATGTCAATAGGCGCTGGATCCATTTTTTCCTGTCCAAAACCGGATCTGGCACCATTGACTTACATTGCTTTTAGTGCTGGATCTGGCTTGTTCAGTTTCACAAATCGGACACAAAACAGCAAAATGCATTCCATTCCGGTTTGTTCAGTCTTGTCCCCAATGACAATGAATGGGGACAAAACTGAAGCATTTTCCTCCAATTTTGAGATCCTCTACCAGATCTCAAAACCAGAAAGGAAATTGCACATGTAAAAGTTGCCTTATCCCCTCTTCCTCACCCTGCAGACCTTCCCTCTGCTGTACATTGGCTAATGGAGAGAGGAATATGGTGGTGGCCACTTTAACCTGCTGCATCTCAGATGTTATAGCCAGGTCCAGGGCCGCTTCTGCCATGAGGCAAGATGAGGATCTCGCCTCAGGCGGCAGTTTTATCTAAGTCTCAGGGGCGGCATCCACACAGCAGCTAAACACTGCTGGTGGATGCGCTGCGCTCCCTATCAGCTTCTTCTGCCCCCCTCAGACCTCAGATCAGCCCACCCACTTAAAAAAAACATACTTACCTGTCCTGCGCTGCCCTCAGGTTCCACGCTCCACTGTCTTCCCTTCCGGCGCGCACTATGACCTGACGCTGAGGTCTGATGGGGGCACAAGACGCTGATCTGAGGTCTGATGGGGCACAAGACGCTGATCTGAGGTCTGATGGGGGCACAATGTGTTGATCTGAGGTCTGATGGGGGCACAAGACGCAGATCTGAGGTCTGATGGGGGCACAAGACGCTGATCTAAGGTCTGATGGGGGCACAAGACGCTGATCTGAGGTCTGATGGGGGCACAAGACGCTGATCTGAGGTCTGATGGGGCACAATGTGTTGATCTGAGGTCTGATGGGGGCACAAGATGCTGATCTGAGGTCTGATGGGGGCACAAGACGCTGATCTGAGGTCTCATGGGGGCAAGGGAAGGGGGCGCTATTTCATTTTTCGCCTCAGGCAGCAGAAAAGCTAGAAGCGGCCCTGGCCAGGTCTTGTCTTAAAGCTAAAAACTGCTGCTGTAAAACAAGACTAGATTCTAGCTGCTATACAGCCTGAGGTAGTTCCTGTAGTAGCAGAATCAGGAGTGAGAGCTGCAGGTGTATGCAGCTTCCCCTTCATATGGCTGTATCATGGACTGACTCATGGCTATCACCATGGTCACAGCCATGTTTTAAAGCCACAGTTCTTAGCTTTTAAAAACCTGGCTCAAATCTCTATGTAATGGGCAGTGGGTGTGAAGCAACTAACCGGTTTGACTTTGTTATCCTGGCAATCCCCTGGTTTTCACAGAACAGAACCCACTGATCACCTGTTATGGTTTTTATGACCTGTTATGGCTGGAGGACAAGGATGGATACATATGTGCTGATTCAGGAAAAGTTACTTTATTGGAGGATTGTTTGTGTTGTCCAGATTTTATATGTTCATATACATTAAGAGTGTTGCCTTGGTTACTTATAGGGAATGGTTTTGTAGGTTCTGTGTGCTAAGTCTAACAAGACAGCATATAAAAAACCATACTGCAAATAGGAAGCTGAAGATACAACAAACACAACTACAATACAAGCAACAATAAAACCATGGAACCACATGTTCCAGTATGCACTCAAACCCAGAAGACCTGGATTTAAGATTCTGGAAACAGCTGCACATAGCATTAGCTATACCCAGCAAAGAGGCACAGAAACCAAAGGTATTTAAAGGCCTAACAGTAAAGACCAGAGTAAGTAACTTGATACCTAAACCTGATTTAGGTGTTGCCTCACAGAAAGTTACTGAGAAACAGACAAGAGATTCCTGTTGCTCGTAACAGATGGTAAGCTGGGCAGGGCAGGTCTTCCCTTATTAAACCACATTAAAAGGAAAGGACTTGTAAGCCACACTTTTGGTCTAGAAGACATACTGTACGAAAGTGAAGAACTGGGCAACAGGTAGCAGGGTTTCTGTTCAGAGATAGGTGAGTTAACCATCACCAGGTGATAAGCCCCATTAATCGGAATGTATGTTAGCTCATGTGTCCAACCAAGAAGGTCAGTAAGGTTTTCCAAAAAATAAATAAATTATATTCCCAATAAACCAGGGATTTTGCTTTTTTTAAGCTCTCTTCTTATTTAGGACATGGACAGAGTTCATGTGATTTGTTGTGCTGATATAAATACGGAATACATTTTTGCAGATGCTTATACTGTCATCCACACAGAGGTCGATTCATTTAACCGTGAACACAATTGATTTTTTTTTTAGATATAATCCCTAACATTTCATCACAACAACAACTCTGTCAAGTTTACCATGCTTTGACAAATGCCTATTCACTCCTTTGGGGGGGATTACAATGTGCAACCAGGCATATCTATATAACTGAACAAAATAAATCCTGTGCCCGGGAAGATATGATGCACCTTGGAGGTCATGCAGATAGTTTACAGAAAACAATCTAATATGTTACAGATCCACAGTGTTTCACTATTAAACAAAAAAGGAGAACTGGAAAAATAGTTTCCAGTGAATGGTTTGCAATCAAGACTATGGCAATGCAGTCAGATACCTTGAAGCTGCAAGTGGGTTTACATGTTCACATTTATAATTATAACACTTTCAAGACTTTTCTGACATTTCATTCATTCATGACATCCATTAATATTGTGTTGGTCCCCACTGTGGAGTTAAAGCAGCTTCCACTCTTCTGGGAAGGTTTTCTACAATATTTTGGAGTGTGTCTGAGGGGATTTTGCCCATTCATCTAGAAGAACATTAGTGAGGTCAGACACTAATGTTGGAGGAGAAGGCCTGGCTCACAATCATTCTTGTTCATTCGAAAGGTATTCCATGCGGTTGAGATCAGGGCTCTCTGCAGGCCAGTCAAGGTCTCCCACACCAAGCTCACCCAACCATACCTTATGGACCTTGCTTTCTGAAACAGAAAAGGACCTTCCCCAAACTGTTCCCACAAAGTTGGAAGCATACAATTGTCTAAAATGTATTGGTATAGTGAACTATTAAAATTTCCTTTAACTGGAACTAAGAGGACGTGAGCAAGCCGTGAAAAACAACAACCCCTAGCACTGTCCCTCCTCTACCAAACTTAACAGCTGGCACAATGCATTCAGGCAGGTAAAGTTCTCCTGGCCAAACCTAGACTCATCCATTAGGCGGCCAGATAGAGAAGCATGATATGTCATTCCACAGAACATGTTTCCACTGCTCCAGAGTCCAGTGGCGTCATGCTTTACATTACACCATCTGACGTCTGGCATTGTGCTTGGTGATATAAGGCTTGCATGAAGTTGCCTGGCCATAAAGCTCCCGACACAGTTTTTGTGTTGATATTGATGCCAGAAGAAGTTTGGAGCTCTGTGGTTATTGAGTCAGTAGAGCATTGGTGACTTTTATGCACTATGTGTCCCAGCTCTCGGCAACTCTACTCTCCACGTCATGGCTGAGTTGCTGTGATATCTAAATGCTTCAAATGCTACCGCATCCTATAATAGTACTATGCTGTAATTCAGTGAGCTTTCTAGAATTACCCATTTTTTCACAAATGTTCATAAAGGTGTTTTCACATGCACGTTTTTTTGTGGCATTTTTCTGCGCTTTCAAGTTTTGTGTAGTTTTTGCACCAGTGCTTATTGCTGCATTTTTTGCGGTCCCCAATGTATGGAACCGCCGACCAACGACTGTGTACATGAGCCCTTATGGGTTTTGTTTTTATAGCATTCCCTATGTGGTAAAACTGACCTGTTTATTCATTCTCCGAGTCAGGGAGATTATAACACCACATTTGTATAGTTTTTCTTGTGTTTTAATACTTAAAAAATAAAAACCCATATTCTGCCCCCATAAATTATTTATAGTTACCTCTACAGAGCTGTGTGGAGGCTTATGTTTTTGTGGGGCAATCAGCAGTTTTTTTGGCATGTGTATGACTTTTTGATCACTTTTTATTACATTTTTGTTGGCGTGTGACATACGGTATGGGATAAATATTTTTATATTTTAATAGTACAGGATTTTTTTAGATGCAGTGATGTCTATGATGTTTATTTTTTATTGTCTATTTTTATTACTTTTTTTAATCCCTCCCCAAAGGGGGCTAGAATACGCAGTCTTCATATCACTTTTAGTTTTTTTCAGAGAGACCCAGAGCATCAGAACGAAGGAATATCATGCCTCGATTGCCGGCAAGGGAGCCATTCCAGGCCCTTCCGGGTTTTAAGATTTTGCCACTGCAAATGAGGTTACATTTCTGTGATCAGCATTATTGCCCATCGCAGGCATTACCCCTGGGTCTCTGCTGTGTAAAACAGCAGAAACCCAGCAGCTACATGTACAGCGCTGGCCATCAAAGGGTTAGATAGGTGGCATTACTTTTCCTTCTGGCTTCTTTTAAAAAATGCAGCATGCTGTAGCTCTTGTGGGTTTTTTTTCAGGTGTTTTCACATCACCTTTGGTATAGGTAAAAAAATGCAGCGGATAAAATGCTAGAGGTAACACACTATGTGCAAAAAACACCAGAAAATTGCCACAAAAAACTACTGTTTTTCACTCAGTTCTACACAGAAAGGTGCTATCAGTGATTGATAGCATTATCTGTGTAAGTGTGTATACAGAGATAGCTGTCAGTCACTGATAGTTGTACATGGGGGAGGTGTTATCCGTGATTGATAGCATTCTCTGTGTAAGTGTGTATATAGAGATAGCTGTCAGTCACTGATAGCTGTACACAGGGGAGGTGTTATCCGTGATTGATAGCATCCTCTGTGTAAGTGTGTATACAGAGATAGCTGTCAGTCACTGATAGCTGTACACAGGGGAGGTGTTATCCGTGATTGATAGCATTCTCTGTGTAAGTGTGTATACAGAGATAGCTGTCAGTCACTCATAGTTGTACACAGGGAGGTGTTATCAGTGATTGATAATATTATATGTGTAAGTGTGTATATATAGATAGCGGTCAGTCACCGATAGCTGTACACAGGAAAGTGTTATCAGTGATTGATAGCATTCTTTGTGTAAATATGTATACAGCAATAGCTGTCAGTCACTGATAGCTGTACATGGGGGAGGTGTCATCAATGATTGATAGCATTCTCTGTGTAAGTGTGTATACAGCAATAGCTGTTGGTCACTGATAGCTGTACATGGGGAGGTGTTATCAGTGATTGATAGCATTCTCTGTGTAAGTGTGTATACAGAGATAGCTGTCAGTCAATGATAGCTGTTCACTGGAAAAGTGTTATCAGTGATTGATGAGTCCAGCTGTACTCATGGGCAGAGCGCTGTCCGACTGACAGATTGCTGTGTGCAGTATATGTGCAAACAGGGCAACCTGTCAGCAACCACCCTGAGCGATCTGCTCGCAAATACTAGACTTATACTATAGGCCCATTTTATTCTTTCAGTGCTTCTAGTCAAACAGTATAATATATTTTTGGGCCATCTTGGCTAGTAGGTGTTTGGAACTCAAGTTGTAATATTCTGCTGAAGGCTTTTACGAGGAAGTAGCAATCTCTTGTACAGGAAATGGAAGATAGTGAACACTCTATATCATTCCCCTAGCAACACCAGTTACATGTAGATTTCCAGTGAGATGCAATGGATATGCCTTTAAGTAATTTATTGAATGTACCTTGAGAAATTATGATAAAGGTAAAAGGAAAATCCACTCTCCAGCCCTGTGAGGCATGTCTCACAAACAGGAAAAGAATGAAGGACACAGTATATGAGCTCACAGGAGAGAAGTTACATGATGAATGACAATGAAACACAACCATAGATAACTAACATAAACCAATTAAAACAAGCACCACTAGATGGCAGCAAAGTATACATAGCACAGTGAGTATCAAATGTAACACAGAATGAAATTAATATGACTTCTAGCTGGGATAGCACACTGTACAACACAGTACACACACAGTACACATACATATAACACACAGATTATACACGTTACCCATACCATTTTTGTAAACGGCAGGACATGTTAAGTAGACTTTCAATCATGGGGGATTGAGAGCACAAGATAGGTATTTACAGGCCCCTGTATGATTTCTCTTCTGCTCTGTTGAGCGTCTGCAAACTCATTTCCATCCCTTTTGTTTGCCCCGGTTATTAGCCGTGAGCTGCAACAGCATCTTGAGGGGTATGCAGGTCTGAAGAAAGATGCTACTGAGTAGAAGGGGAATTCAGTAACTCCCACCTTGCTGTCAGTGGCAGGCCTAGTGACTGCTGTATGAACAGTCACTACACTGATCTACAGGAGACCCAGGCTGGTGGGCAGGGCCTCTGCAGAGCAAAGAAAGCAGATGCTTCCTGTATACTCACAATGACAGCACCCAATCAAAGGTGACTTGGTTATCTAATTAGTGAGTGGCAAAAGTATGTGAACCTTTGCTTCAAGTATCTGGTGTGACCCCCTTGTGCTGCAATAACTGCAACTAAATGTTTTTTGTAATTGTTGATTAGCTCTGCACATCAGCGACTTTTTAAAAAAATAGATGCTTTTCCCAGTCTTTACACCGTCCTCATTGTTTTTCCTAAAAGGGCCATGGTAAGGGGGCATGACCAGCTGTAGTGACAAATTTATCTTCATTTATACCAGTTTTCTGGTGCAAATGAGTCCAGAAATCTATGGCACCTCTGTGCTGTCATAGATATTTGTTTAGGTGCACGGATTGCCTGAATATGCGCCTAATTTATGACGAGGCATATGCTTGGCCATAAATTAGGCGCAAAGAAGGTGCTAGTCTTGAAAAATCTCCCCTATTGTTCCAATAACCTTCAGTCTTGTCCAGCTGATCTTTAGCAAAATTCAGGTGGGCAGCAATGTTATTTTTGGAGAGCAGTTTGTGGATTTTTGGAGTCTAAACTCTTTCGAGATGTTTTTGTAACCTTTTACAGCCTGTTGAGCATCAACAGCTCTTCTTCTGAGGTCCTCTTAATTCTCCTTTGTTCGTACCATGATACACTTCCACAGACATATGTTGTGAAGATCAGACTTTGACAGATCCCTGTTTTTTTAAATAAAACAGGTTGCTTACTCACACCTGATTGTCATCGCATTGATTGAAAGCACCTGACTTTAACCTTTTTGCTACATGTACGGCACTGGAGTGATTTCTAAATATGGTGCCCACTCACGTGTGCCCACTCACACAGCCACTGCTGTTTCAAAAAAATAAAATGGGATCAAAAAGTCAAACACACTTGAAAATGGAATCAATAAAAACTACAGATCATCCTGCAAAAAATGACTCCCCACACAGCTCAGTAGATATAACTTGTAAATAAGTTATAGGAGTCAAAATATGGTGGTGTAAAAAAAATTTTTTTTTTCAAAGTTTTCATTTATTTTTACAGTATTTAGACATATTAAACCTATACATATATGGGATCTTTGTAATCGGACTGACCCAGTGAATGAATGGCACTGGTCAGTTTTGCCTTAAAGGGAATGCCATAGGGACAAAACCCATAAAAATGGTGGAGAAATTGCATTTTTTTCCAATTCCACCCCATTTGGACTTTTTTTCCCCGCTTCCCACTACATTGTATGCCATTAAATGGTGGCATTAGAAAGTACAACTTGTCCCGCAAAAAAAAAGCCCTTATATGGATATGTGAATCGAAAAATAAAAAAGTTATGGCTATAGGAAGATAGGGATAAAAATGAAAAAGCACCTTCAAATAATGGGAACCTAAGGGGAAAAAAAGCAACGTATACATGAGACTTGTCTAATCTCATACACTTTGCTGGTACTGTATTATGCTGTGTTTTTTCTCCATGTAGAAAAATCACACGTAAATCCGCATCATGTGTGGGCGCCCTAAAGGTTCACATATTTTTTCCACTCATAGACATATGATATTGGATCATTTTCCTCAAGAAATTAATGACCAAGTCTAATATTTTTGACTCATTTCTTTCATTTGGTTATCTTTAATCTACTTTTAGAACTCATATGAAAATTAGATGTAGTTTTAGGTCACAATTATGCAAAAATACAGAAAATTCAGAAATGTTCACAAACTTTCATACACTACACTATATTTCTTTGTATAGATATAGAATTTATTCTAATTTATATTAATGTATAGAATTAATTAATCCAATAACTGCAATGATCTGACATTATAAGTGCCATAATATTGTTTAGGGCTGTAATAATATCATATGTTCAGCTATCCCTTCATTGTATACTTCACTTGGATTGTAATATTTATTTTTTGAGCTTCTGAAAGTGCATATTATCTACCAGCACATCACATGGCCACCAGGTGGCAATATGGCAGTTTGCGGAGAATCTTTTTTTCCTGGTGTGATTACGGTAGGTTTAGCACCAAAATAAATTATCACAGCAATTATACAAACCTCCCACTTCCCACCATCAAACACTTGATTCTTTTTTTAAAGGTGATAAAGTCTCACTAATTAAGGGTGAAACAAAGGAGACAATATATTAAAATGAATGGTCCAACAATGCTGATGTTTTCTGTTTTATCATAAGCAGTTGGAATGCTTAATAAATACTGATTATAAAAAATCTTCTACACAGATATTGCCATATGATTTAATATCACAAATTGCTCTAGAACTGTTATATAGAGTGGTAATGTGAATGTAGGCACATATGAACATGGAACCATCACAGATGCCTTCAGCTGCCAAGTGCACACACAACATATCAGCCAGTTTCAAAGATGGAAATCTTCTGCCATTGATGTCATATATCTAGTACAGGGCTGGCCAACCTGCGGCTCTCCAGCTGTTGTAAAACTACAACTCCCACCTGCCCTGCTGTAGGCTGAGAGCTGTAGGCAGACTGGGTATGCTGGGAGTTGTAGCTTTGCAACAGCTGGAGAGCCTTTTGTTGGCCATCCCTGCTCTAGTATATGCCATCAATGCCCTATAGATGTGGGTCCCACCTCTGGGACCCGCTCCTGTCTCCAAAACAGGACACCTGAAGTGATGGAGAGCACACAGTGTACATGCAGCATGATCTCCATTCACTTCTATAGTTTCGAAAACATCTGAGCAGGCATTCTTGGCTATTTTCAGAAGTCCCATAGTAGTTAATGGAGGGTGCAAGGCACACGCGTGGAATTAGCAGAGGCAGCGCTCGGCTATTTTTTTTTAACTCCCATAGTGGTGAATGGACGCTGGCAGCACTTGCAGGGTCTCCTTCACTTCAGGGGGAGCGTACTGGATACAGGAGCGAGTCCCAGAGGTGGGATCTGCACCTATCTGACATTTACGGCATAATCTAGAGATAACCCATCAATGTCTAAGGTGGAAATACCCCTTTAAGACTAATGTCTTAGGAGAGTAAGCATGAACATTGCAATAATAGACAGCAGGGGTTGCATAATTACACTCTGTCACCTCTACTGTACTGCAGGCCATGCCAGCAGAATGCAAGCACCATACACAGTGATGTATGAAAATGCTTGTGAACCCTTCAGAATTTTCTATGTTTCTGGATAAATTGAACCTAAAACAACATCAGATTTTAACATGCCCTAAAAGTTTAGCAGATAATTTGAACGTAAAATTAGAGTCAGGCGTTTCCAATCAATAACATGACAATCAGGTGTGAGTGGGCGACCTTGTTTTATTTCAAGAACAGGGATCTAACAAAGTCTGATCTTCACACGTTTATGAATGTTTATCATGGCACAAACAAATGAAATTCCTGAGGACGAAGAAGAAGAGTTGTTGAAGCTCATCAGGCTGGAAGAGGTCAGAAACCCATCTCTAAAGAGTTTGGACTGCGCTGCTTCATAGTCAGACAGATTGGGGGTCACTTATTAATCTAAAATATGCCTAAACTAGGCATATTTCAGGTGCAGATTGTGGTGCAACAGTTAGAAGTGGCACTGCGACTTCTTCCCGCTCATGCCAGGTCTAAAATTTTGGGTGTGTAAGAGGACAGGTCAGCAGGCCCGTCTCATTTACCATTTTCTATGCCTGTTTTAGGCGTAGATAAAGGTCTAAATGTAAGACAGCTCAGAAGCTGTGTTACATTTAGAACTGGCAGAGGTTCCGCCAAAGTTATAAAGAGGTCAGTGCCACCGTCAGTTTAGGCTTTTATTAAGACCGGCATCTAAAACGCTGGTTTTAATAATTGTGCCCCTTTGTGTACAAATGGAGAAAATTTAAGACCATTATTACCCTCCTCAGGAGTGATCAATCAACAAAGATCATGCCAAGAGCATGACATGTAATAGTACACAAGGTCACCAAGGAACCCATGGTAGCCTCCAAGTAACTAAAGGCCTTTCTCACATTAGCTGATGTCAATGTTTATAAGTCCACCATCAGGGGGCACTGAACAACAATGGTGTGCATGGCAGGATTGCAAGGAGAAAGCCTCTGCTCTCCAAAAAAAACAAAACATTGCAGGTTTCTGAAGATCACCTGGACACACCAGAAGGCTATTGCAACAATGTGTTATGGATGGATGAGACCAAAAGATATCTTTCTGGTTCAAATAGACGCATTATTTTTGGAAAAAAGAAAACACTGCATTCAGCATAAAAACCTCATCCCATCTGTGAAACACGTGGTGGTAGCATCATGGTTTGGGTCTATTTTGGCGCATATCAGCAAGGACAGCTTGCCATCATTATTGGAACAATCAATTCTGGATGACATCAGCATATTGTAAAGGACATTTGTCTGTGATCCAAATCTTAAGAGAAAGTGGGTCATGAAGCAAGACAACGACCCTAAGCACACAAGGCATTCTACCAAAGAATGGTTAATGAAGAATAAAGTTAAAGTTTAGGAATGGCCAAGTCAAAATCCTGATGTTAATCCAAAAGAAATGTCGTGGAAGGTCCTGAATCATGCAGCTCATAGGAGGAAACCCACCAACATAACAGAACTGAAGCTGTACGGAGGAATGGGCTAAAATTAACTGGCAAAGGAACTGAGCTAATGACTTTCATGGGTCACTATTAATATTTGAGAGGTGCATTACTATATGCTATCGGAAAGCATAAGGTCCATATAGCCTTTTTTCACAGGGATCCTCTGCTTTCTGTCTCCACTCCTGCAAGACATTGATAATCTTTTATCCTTTACCATGCAAAAAAAGGGGAAGAAGAGCTTCAAGATGAGCAGAAGACATGGCCAAACTAGAAGATATCTGGCTTTTTTACTTCGTTCATGGTACTTGATGTTTTTCTTTTAGACTTTTAATATTTTGGGGTTTTTTTGGGATACATGAACACTGTGTGAGCCTCTGTAGAAAAGCTTTTTACATGTAAATTATCTATTTAAAGAAACACTTGCACAAAAATGTCTATTCTGTGACCTTTACATGATGTAAACTGTGGTGAATGTAATTTTCTTACCACTGTCTGTATTTGTGAGTTATAACGTCCTTTCTGATCCTCAGCTGTGTCATGTGACCAACACTCTGACTCTCCAAATAACACAGCATCTTATGTGTGGACAGGAAGTCAGTTTCTCTATGTATGGAAGCTTCCATGTAAGTTTCCTGTGTCAGCTGGGAGATACAGAGTGTTGGACACATGACAGCAGAGGAACAGAAGGGAGGTTATAACTCACAAATACACTCACTGGCAAGAAGATTATCCTTTCTACAGTTTACATCAGGTACCTTTCTAATAGGTCAGAGAATTTTTTTTTGTGGGAATGCTTTTTTAAGGGATTTGACTAAATTGATTTAGCTATAGAGTTGTCTGATCAGTGGGGACCTGGCACTAGTATCCAAGCAATAGTGTGAATATAGGTGCTATTCCTCAGAGGCATGGTCTCACTGCATGCTACAGTATACCGAATTTGCAAAATATAGCCCTTTAAGTGGGATCAATATGCCATATTCGTCCTTTGTGGGAAGATTCCTTTAAAGAGGTATTGCCATTTTACTGTGTTATGTCATATTGCTAGGATATGCTATAACATTCTGATCGGGGGGGAGATGGGTTTTGGCTTTTGGGACCCCTTACACAGTGGTGCTGCTGTATATGAGAAACTGTGTGGATGTATGGGGGTTCAGGCCGTTACATCTCCACCCATCAGGACTTGCCATATGCCTTTGCTTCTAATAGTGAGAATCTTGTATGTGTAGTACACCAGAATGGGCACTACCATTGCTACACCCTGCTACTATCTCTAATCCCTAACCAATGCGTGACATCATTATGCCTTTTGTTTTCAAGTCTGTTCAGAAAGTGCTATGTAACTGTTATGAATTGTATTTTATGCACTGTGCCTGGTTTACCAGCAGGTGGCAGTGTATCTGACAGTGAGCTATAGGTGGAATGGAACTAACCATTCCATTCTCTACCCCTCCTTGGAGGAGTGGGCTCGCTCAGTTCTTCCAAGAGAAGGGGTGTCTTACCTGTTCAGAGTTAGGGCCCAATTTTGCGGAATAGATGAGGCCCCGTTCACTTCAATGAGAGCGGGCAGCCCCGGCTCCGCAAAAAAAAAATAAAAAATAGAACTGTGATTCTGTATGAGCTGCTATCCTTTTGTGCCAGTAAATCAACTTAATTTGCACCAAAATCTGGACCTTACTCATTTCAGTTCCTACTAATTACGAACTTTCTGTGCAACAGCTACGCAGTCTGACCTCGGGGCGCCAGATCCAGGTAGGGGCACCGTGACACCCCTCATAACCATACCACTGCTCGGCATCCTAACCCTGGAACTAGTAGAGCCTCTGGAGACGGGCCCGCTGGGCGCAGCATATGGCTAATTCCCAATACACATGACATAACCACATTCATCCACTATGCACATGAAACATATTTTTATCTATGACCTTTTCATATATATACTTATGAATGTCACAAATTTCTTTCTTTTTCTACATGAATTTCATTGCTGAGCGGCAAGAAGAAAGAAACGTCTTGTAATTACTCATGTATGTTTTTTTTTTACCACTCACTGCTTTTTTTCATGCAATCTCTGAATGCTTACTACATATTAATTCCAGTTAATAATTTAGGAGCGGACAAAAGCCATTGTACTGCCTGCCCATGAGGTATGAAAGACCAGTTGGCAGGTGTCTAAGAAAACATGGGCTGTGAAGAAAGAAGGAGAATTAGGTTAAATACTTTGCTTTATTCCATACTGTGTGTATTTTCTTGCAGTCTTATTGTATGCAAGAAAATAGCAATCCAGACATCTCAGCTTGTACATATATGCCGGAGACCAGATCCACCACCGCATATGCTTTCCTTGTTTACCTGTTCATTCCAAGACGTGCCTTCTGAAAATTAACCCTCTGCCTATTTTGGGATTTTTGTTTTCATTATTTATAATATATAAATAATTCATTTATAATTTTATTATTTTTTTTATTGGGGTTGTATTTTGTTTTTATGGTGTTCATGCGGTATAAGTAACATGATAACTCTGTGGGTTAGTATGATTGTGCCAAACTTACCCTGACGAGCAAAAGGGTAACAATGTTTCGACCTTTTGGCTTTCAGGCTCCATATCTCACCATCCACTAACTTTGGACGTGAGACTAGCATCATTTCATAGACATTCCTCTCATATATAACTTGGACTTGCAGCTATTTCGCATATGATTAGTTATGCAGATTCTTGTCATGTAACTGCATTGTTACTGTTTTGCTCCTGGGGGGGTGGAACGATCTTTTTCTTCTTGTATACTACAAATTACAATCTGTTCTCACATTCTCTAATAGCTCAGTGTGTTATTAGGTTGATTCCCAAGTGAAACATCACTGGTTCAAATCCAGAAGCAGGCATGAAGATTTCCCAAGAAAAGAGAAACAGCATCATTCAGCTCATTGACAGTGCTATCTCGGCCAAGAAAATTGCCAAACTGCATAATGTGAGTGGTCATGACAGTTGGAAGAATACGAAATGAAGTCTGTCCATCCATTCCAAAGCAAAGAGGTGGATGTCCAGGCAAAATATCGGAGTCAACAAGTCGGTTCATCACAAGGCCTGTCAGTTATGGTATTGGAGGTGCTGGATTGGCCTCCCCAGACCTCAACTCAATTGAACACTTGTGGGTAGATTTGAAGAAAAAGCTGTATTCGTACCTGTGAGTTGACCAGTATTCACCGATATTGGGAATGTGTAGAACAGACCTAGGAACAGATTTTAGTCGAGACATGCTTGAATCTGATCAAGAGCATGCCCATAAAGATTCAGGCAGTGTTGAAAGCCAAAGGTGGATTTACCAAATACTAAAAATAAAAATGTAGAATTTTAGGAGAAAAACAGTAACAATGCAGTTACATACCAAGAATCTGCATAACTAATCATATGCTAAATGGTTGCAAGTCCAATTTATGTATGAGATAGCCAAGATGATTGTCTATAAAGTTCTAAGCTGTAGTGGATGGTGAGATATGGAGCCTGAAAGTCAGAAGTTTAAAACATTGTTACCCGTTTGCTCATCAGTGTGTATAGTTTTTATGTCATGGTAGGTGACCACTGAAGCTACTAATCGACTGGCTGCAGTGGTCATGTGAATGATGAGAGGAAAGTGGTTGCTGTAGGGCCACCAGGAGTTAGAGTGGCGGGGCTAGAACAGAGATGCCCAAATGCTGGGGCATTTAAATGGTGAATAAGAGTTTTTTTTTTAAATTTGATTTTTTTTTAATGTACGAAAACCCTTTTAAGGTTCCGATACACCTTCAATACCTGGAACAGCAATGCTATGTTCTAAGAAAAGATGCTCCCGCTTTGTTATTTTATAAGAAATACGAGAAGTTACCTATACAGACGGGACACATAATGGGGGGCCTGGTTCGATCTTTTGCTGTGGGACCCCCCTCTATTCTATGGCCTCTTTCATAAGAACGGGTTTTCCGTCAAGGTGCAATGCGTGAAGCAAACGCACAGCATCCGGACTGAATCCTTTCAATTGTCCATTTCTGAGTCTAGGAAAAATCGCTGCATGTTCTATATTCTGTGTTTTTCGCACTGTTCTGGTTCTATAGAAGTGAATGGGGCTTTAGTGAAAAACGGATTGCGTCTGGATGCAATGCGTTTTTCACTGATGGTTGCTAGGAGATGTAGATTATTATTCTTCAGTTTTTTTTCACGCATCAAAAACTGATTGCACCTGCGCGGAAAAAAACTGAAACACTGAACACAATTGCAGACAAAACTGAGTGAATTTGTGTGCAAAACCATCAGTTTCTTCCTGAACAGAACCTGTAAGCTTGTGTGAAAGAGGCCCAATGCTGAACTCTACTCAACAGGAGCAGTCCTACATGTGAAGATATGTATTTCCCTTATGGCTATTGTCAACGCTTCACCTCAATACTTGGACTCAGATTTGGTTTCAGATTCTGAAACCTAACAATGAAATTTTTATTTCGCTTCCAGCGTCCATCTGCAAAGTACAAAGTACCAATAAGAAATACAGGCTTAGCCATATATACAGTCTGAGGTTTTATCTATGCTGCAATTAAATGAAATTGAGCGTGACATGTGATATATGCTGCAGCAGAAGGGAACATAATCTAGAACAGCATTCAGGTGGGATGTAGTGTTGTGGGGGCTGCTCCAAATAAAACTGGTGAACCATTTAATGTATTCAGGAACATAGCCTAATTGTATCTACAGAGAACAACTTATATATATAGATATATGAATGTAACCTACTGTATAAAGCACAACACAGGCAAAGTGACTAAAAGTCTTCTGAAACTATACAGAACCCTATTATAGAGCTTTCCTGTTATATGTTACTGTAGTTTAAAGTAGGGCAGTGATTTAATAGCGATGGTTGACCTCTACATCTAAAGGACTAGAAATGTATGGGCCATTTTGACCATTATGCTTGCAGCGTGGGGAGATCAGGTAAAAATGTAGCAGCCTCAAAGACCATGGAGGTGCTAAGATCCCACCATTAAAGAATAACTCCCGAAAAAAAATTTTATTCTCTGACCTGTTAGAAAGGTGCATGATATAATCTGTAGTGATTGTCATCTTCTTATCAGAGAATTAAATTGTGAGTAATAACCTCTCTTCTTATTGTAGCTGGGTCATGTGACCAACTCCCTGACCTCCAACTGACCCAGGACA
Source organism: Rhinella marina (assembly GCA_900303285.1). Classification (NCBI taxonomy): domain Eukaryota; kingdom Metazoa; phylum Chordata; class Amphibia; order Anura; family Bufonidae; genus Rhinella; species Rhinella marina. The sequence goes on along the minus strand of ONZH01000607.1, from coordinate 96,860 downwards.
GGAAGCCAGTCACTTCTTCATTCCTTCATTCCTATGAGACTGAAAGTGAGGCTCCCATAGGAATGCATAGAGAATTAGACTTCCTGTCCACACATAAGTCTCTGTGTGAGTTGGTGGGTCTTATTCCTAGTCACATGACACATATAAGAAACTTCAGGATTATATAAGTCAAAAATACAGCCACAAGTAAGAAAATGACATTCACTACAGATTACATCATGTACATTTCTAGCAGGACATGGAATAAAATCTTTTGCGGGAGTTCTTCTTTAAGTGACTGGTGCAACCTCAAACCATGTGCATGGGTAGGGCAGGCTGTGGTAGTGGTTATCCTCCACAGAAGCACAATAGAACAGGCGGTGAAACAAGTTACTTTGGCTCATTTCGACCACCGCAAAGATTGAAATCCAGAATTTAAGGACTGCTCTGGAAGGTTGTGCTATGTGCAATGTTACATTTTAATGTCTTAAAGCAGATATTTCAATTATCCTATGCTCTATAGGGCTTTATAGACTAGATGAATAGGCACTGAGCTCAGGAACATATAGTTTTCTATGTTTGATTTGGTAATTTTCATGTTTAATGCTGTTTTATTGCTGGTAGGAGTTATACAGAAAGCATGTGAACACTGTGTATGGGTGGGGTAACCTGGATTCACAGGCTTTCTATAGGAGTCCTGATCAGATACAGCTTTTTAGATGAAACTTCTTATCTATCTATATCTATATCCCTGAGCTCACCATCTCTCCCTCTATCACTGTACTGCCCTGGAACCATAGGAGACATGAGAGACCCACAAATTTAACCCTTTCACTCTTTTTGCGTTTTTGTCTTCCGCTCCCTGCCTTCACACAGCCATAACTTTTTTTTATTTTTCTGTTCACACAGCTGTATGAGGGCTTGTTTATTGGGGGACAGGTTGTACTTTCCAATGCCACCATTTAATATTGCTTATGATGTAGTGGGAAGCGGGGGAAAAAATTCCAAATCAGGTGAAATTGCAAAAAAACCCCGCAATTCTGCCACAGTTTTACGGGTTTTTTATTTACGGCATTCGATGTGCATAAAAACTGACCAGTTACTTTCATTCTGCAGCTCAGTACGAATCCGACGATATTTAATATGTATAGTTTTTCTTGTATTTTGATTGTGATAAAATAATTATAATAATTTTTCGGCGCCATATTTTGGTATTTATGTGTACGGAGCTGTATGGGGGATCATTTTTTGCGGGGCGATCTGAAATTTTCATTTACACCATTATGGGGTGTGTATAACTTTTTGATCACTTTTTATTTAATTTTTTTAATATTAAAAAAGCAACAAAAACTGCGAATCAGCCATTTTTTCTGTTTTGCTGTTTTCAGTATGGGAAATTTTCTAAAATATTTTTATAATGTGGGCGTTTTCACACATGGAAATACCCATGATGTGTATTTTTTTTTATTTTTTACTACTTTTATTTTTATTTTGGAGAAAGGGGGTGATTTGAATTTTTAGGTTTTTTTAAATTTTTTTATTTTAATGTTTTTTTTTATTTTTATTGCATTGGAGTCTATGATGATTTTACTAGTTTCCTATGGAGCCATATTACACACAAAGGCTCCATAGGAAATACTATGCAGCAGCCTCCTGCCATTCACAAAGGCAGGGACTGCTGCATACGCGTGCGCTTCCAGTGTTTGCCGCACTCGGATGCAGTGGTCAGGATTGACCACGGCATCAGAGGGGTTAAACGTCTGCAATCGGCATTACTGCCAGTTGCGGACATCAGTGCGGGTGTCTACTGCAGTTATCAGCAGTCCACCCACGGTAGGACCTGCATCTATCTGACTTTGATGGCATATCCTAGTAATGTCCACCAATGTCTCAGTTGAGACAACCCCTTTATAGCACACAGTAAAACCAGACTATAGGTGAGGCCTAGTGCTTTTCTGTAAGTAACATAGAGACATGCCACATCACTCTTATAGGGTGGACATAAGGATCTGGTGACCAACCACACATCTCCCAATTTATATGCCCAAAGTCCTGCAGCTCTGTGATGGTTTGGCACTGCTGATCTTGGGCAGCAGTTGGGAAGGTGGGTATTTTTCTAAAAAACAGGAATAATCTGGCGGGTATTGAGGTGCAGTTATAACTGAGGTAGATCTGAGGTTGAAACATTTTCAGCCCTTTTAAGGCAGACCACACTGCACTGTGGAATGTGTCTGTGAAGGCTCGTATTCATGAGGGTCATGGTATATCAGTAGTAATAAGTCAGAGCAATGGATTTGTTGCATTTTCTCTTGAAGTCACCAGTATTTAATGTCAGAGATTTCTTGTACAAGTTATTCTAATTGAGAAAGCTAGGCTGATAGCGAAATGTCTTCTACAGCTCATTATTAGACACAATAGCTAATTAATTTCATCACCGTAAAACCACCCATCAATAAAGTCTTGAACTTTGAACTAATAAATATTCTATATAGAGGATTCTTGTCTAATGATAAAGACATTTAAAGACCATCTGTCAGCAGATTTGTACCTTTGACACTGTCTGACCTGTTACATGTGCGCTTGGCAGCTTGACATCTGTGTTGGTCCCATGTTCATATGTGTCAGCATTGCTGAGAGAAATGATGTTTTAATATATGCAGATGAGCCTCTAGGAGCAACGGGGGAGTTGCTGTTACACCTAGAGACTCTGCTCTCTCTGCAACTGCTGTGCCCTCTGCACTTTGATTGACAGGACCAGGCAAACATCATCACACCCGGCCCTGTTAATCAAAGTGCAGAGGGCACAGCAGTTGCAGAGAGAGCAGAGCCTCTAGGTGTAATGGTAACGACCCGGTGCCCTTAGAAGCTCATTTACATATAATTAAACTTCGTTTTTCTCAGCAATGCGGACACATATGAACATGAGACCAACACAGATGTCTTCTGCTACCAAGTGCACATGTAACAGGTCAGCCAGTTTCATAGGTACAAATCTGCTGACAGATGCCCTTTAATAATTCCCAGAAAATTCTTATACTGTATATATTCTTGTATAAAGAATAAAAATGAGGCAGAATTTCTTTTATTTGCCAATCTGAAAGTCAGCCTTGAAGGATAAACAGATTACACTAAGCAATAAAAGCCGATCTGTAATACGCTGTAATGTTCCAATTCTCTTTTTTGATTTGGAGTTTACATTACAACTTACTGTACTATGTCTGCAAGCACATATCGCATATTAACAGAGGAACAAAATGTCATTTATGAAACTAGATAAGCTAACAACAAAATAAGTACTAATACTCAGGATGACACCGCGCTGGGAGATGACAGCCTTGTAACAGTAATACCATAAAGTATTTCTACATATCCTCCACTACTCTCATATTTTGCTGATTAGTATATTTTGCTAACCATGTGCTACCTTTTTTTAGAAGTTCACCCTTCATAACACAGGTACTATTTAAAAACAATATGGCAGCCAGGAAGACCTCAAGGGCTTCTAATCGAATCTTGATCTCTTGATTTGTTTTTACCTCACTCAGCAGATGGAAGAAAGGTCGACCTTTTCATTATAAAGAAATCACTAATCAGGGCAAAACTATGGCCCATGGTAGAGTATAAGCTCTATCCATGATCAACATCAATCTTCATCTTACGTCCACCAAAGTGACACCTGGATCTTCCTGGTTTGGGATGATGTTCTGTGGACACAGTTAGAAATGGACAACTCATGTCCCATAATGTCTACCATAAGCTTATGCCAGCAGACAGACATGTTGGTGGTTATGTGATGGTGTGGAGATGTTTTGATGCCTCAGAACTTGAAAATCGTGTCACTATTGAAGGAACCATTTGGTATGGTTAAATGGGTAGTGGGAGTCACGAAACAGGCTCTATCCATGATCAACATCAATCTTCATCTTACGTGCACTAAAGTGACACCTGGATGTTCCTGGTTTGGAATGATGTTCTGTGGACAGAGTTAGAAATGGACAACTCAAGTCCCATAATGTTTACCATAAGCTTAGACAGACATGTTGGTGGTTATGTGATGGTGTGGAGAAGTTTTGCTGCCTCAGAACTTTAAAACCGGGTCACTATTGAAGGAACCATGAATTCTGTACGGTTAAATGGGTAAGGGGAATGTCCAGAACCCTAAATTGCTGTAAAAAGTTGCATGTGGTCTTAAACCAAAGAGCTAAGATCTCTAAACATCTCGGATTCTTTATGAATGTGATCTTTCGATAGGGAAGCAATAAATATCATTGCCCAGGCTAAATACTAGGAAGGCAAGCAACAGAAGCTACTCTGAGTATCAAAGGCGATAACTAGTTTTATGTAAAATGCTTAAATGGGTTTTCTTAGACAAAAAAACACTTCACCAATAAATAATAAAAGAACCTATATGTATCTTCTAAATCAGGGATCTCAAACTTGTGGCCCTCCAGCTGTTACAGAACTACAATTCCCATCATGCCTGGACATTCTTCGGCTACCAGAGCATGCTGGGAGTTGTAGTTTTGCAACATCTGGAGGGCCACGAGTTTGAGATCCCTGTTCTAAATCCACTGCTGTTCCCATGGCCATAAGGATGACTTGACCATTTACTCACATTACACAAGATGGCAGAAGACAGTGACTGGTCACATGGATATATGGGCTCATCACTGAAGCAACCAAGTAGACAGAGACTGGTGGGGGCCACATGGGAAGGGCAACGGAGTGGCAAGGGATTTAACAAATAGGCATAGGTTCTTTTGTTATTTTCACATTTCCTCTCTCTGGTGAATTTACATGAAGTGATCTCCTCCACAGTATGGGGAGGCACTTTACTAATGCCATCGCCCGTCCCTATACTAAATCTGCTGCCCACAAACAATAATATAGGTGACTGCACCAATGAGCTATGATCCGGCACCTTTAAACAGAAAACTGGCCTATCATCAGTATATGATTGTGGGGGTCAGGGGTTCCGGACCCCTGCCGATCAGCTGTTTGAGAAGGCAGTGGCGCTCACAGTAGCTTTTCCTAGGCCGTGTGATGACACGTTCATCAGTCACATGGCCTAGGCGCAGCTCAGCTCCACTGAATTGAATGGGGCTGAACTGCAATATCAAGCACAGCTGCTATACAATGTATGGAGCTGTGGTTGGTGAGAGCAGAGAAGACTACAGTGCTCACAAGAGTGCTGGTGCCTCCGCAAACAGCTGATCGGCAGGGGTCCTGGGTGTCAGACCCCCACCTATTAGATACTGATGACCTATGCAGAAAACAGGCCATCAGTATTAAAGTCTCGGAAAACCATTTTAAACATTTTGGCTTATTTTTAATTGAAATCTATGGAAAAACAGTAGAAAATATATTGTGATATCACCACAGCAGAGACTCCACTGTACTGCATTGCCAAACTTGTACCTGCTGATGCTCCCGATATAGAAAATAAAACAGCAAAGTGGGTATCATCTCTGTTTGATAAATCAATACATTATTCTTCCTGGGAAACTTGTTTTGTGTCTAATGCAATATTTGCATCTCACACCACGCTCATCCGCCTTGAAATAGTGTTTGTAATAACACTGACAGATCTAAGAGAACTCAAGGAATATATACTGTTTGATGTGCAGATAATTAGATGCTGGAATTACAATCAGGACCGTAGGCCAAGTGATCGGTCACATCTGTTATTAAAATATACAGTTTATGAAAACGTTCAACGTGATTAAGACAAAGTAATTAAATACAATAGTATCAATATAGAGTGGTGCAACAATCTAGGAGTGCAGTGCATGGGATTTCTTCCTATCCTGTTTCCCTTCTTCTGGTAGTCAATACCAGTGGTGAAGAACTGGTTACCTGAGGTAACCATACAGGCAGAGAAGGACCTGCTGTGTAAGTGTATGAGGTGTGGTCTGGGATCTGTATAAGTATAGGGGTTTGTATTTAAAGGTCTCAATCTGCGGTCCCATCCGTATACCGTCTACTATGTGGTAGACTGGTGTATAGTTTGCATCAACCTAGACAGAAGGCAACTGTGGTGAAGTCTGGTGAATTAGATTATTTCCGCAGATTCTTAGACCCTGCAGCAGACTTAAAATATATTGTTTTTGGAGAATTTGCAATTTGGCAAATGCATGGTGGGCTAAAATGTAAGTGGAGTCCTGGTATTTGGATGATTAAAGAGGTTATGCCATGACTGATGTAAAAATGAAAATCAGACCTCATATAGTACATGACAATTTCTGTCTAATAAAGCTAGAACCAGCCGTGTACCTCACATGGATCCAGAGATCGCCCCATTCTTTGCTCAATTAGCTCTGCTAAATTTATTTTGGCTGCCAGCTTAGTTGGTGTGTCCTTTCTCATGGCGCATGTCCTTTCTCGGGGGCGAGTCTTTTCTGCTATAGCTCTTTCCCTGTAACTGCCATAGCTTCTAACAGCAGATATGGCTGAGCATGTGCGACCACCTCAGTGAGGTGAACAGAAAATAAGAAAAAGAAAAAACCGAAGGTGGTGCTATACAGATACATCTTATTGAATAGTATACTAAATTTTTAATTGTATGCAATTATACAATTCAGATCCAGGGCCTGGTTTGAAAAATACAGAATATATTGAATTGAATTAATCGAATTAACTGTATTGACTCTGCTAACAGAGCATATATATATATATATATAGTACAGACCAAAAGTTTGGACACACCTTCTCATTCAAAGAGTTTTCTGTATTTTCATGACTATGAAAATTGTAGATTCACACTGAATTAATCAAAACTATGAATTAACACATGTGGAATTATATACTTAACAAAAAAGTGTGAAACAACTGTAAATATGTCTTATATTCTAGGTTCTTCAAAGTAGCCATCTTTTGCTTTGATTACTGCTTTGCACACTCTTGGCATTCTCTTGATGAGCTTCAAGAGGTAGTCACCTAAAATGGTTTTCACTTCACAGGTGTGCCCTGTTAGGTTTAATAAGTGGGATTTCTTGCCTTATAAATGGGGTTGGGACCATGAGTTGTATTGGGCAGAAGTCAGGTGGATACACAGCTGATAGTCCTACTGAATAGACCAGGGCTGGCCAACCTGCGGCTCTCCAGCTGTTGCAAAACTACAACTCCCAGCATGCCCAGTCTGCCTACAGCTATCATCCTACAGCAGGGCATGGTGGGAGTTGTAGTTTTACAACAGCTGGAGAGCCTCAGGTTGGCCAGCCCTGGAATAGACTGTTAGAATTTGTATTATGGCAAGAAAAAAGCAGCTAAGTAAAGAAAAACGAGTGGCCATCATTAATTTAAGAAATGAAGGTCAGTCAGTCCGAAAAATTGGGAAAACTTTGAAAGTGTCCTCAAGTGCACTCACAAAAACCATCAAGCGCTACAAAGAAACTGCTGCGGAGGATAAGTTCATCCGAGTCACCAGCCTCAGAAATCGCAGGTTAACAGCAGCTCAGATTAGAGACGTTAGGCGAAACGGCGTTGGGTGGTGGACGTGGTGGGATCCAACCTACAGGCACAGGTACACACTGATATACTTGTATAGCGATCCGCAGCTGAACCACGTAATATTTTGGATTACTATTTTTTGTACCATATATATATATATATATATATATATATATATATATATATATATATAGTTCTGATAGTGTTGGCAGCGGATGCACTTTAATATCATTAGTATAATTTTTCCAAATTCTTGGTTTTTGATATCTTTGTGATGTGCCGTGCCTAGTGTGGGCGATCTCCACCACGTCTTCACGTCTTCCTTTTATGTCCCCCCCACCTGTGGGGCCCTCTGTTATGTGATAGAATACGGTTTTAATATTTTTGTATGTTTATCAATAAAATAAATATATATAATATATTTATATGATACAAGTGTGGAGCGCAATTATATAGTTTCGGTGCTTGTAGTTTAATTTTGGTGTGGCTCTGCACAGCATATAATTTCAATTAGTGCTAACATACCCGGAGTGTGTTCTTGATAGGTGTATCCAATCCAGATGGTGAAGACAAAAGGGCCAACAAGTGCTAAGCATCTCTGGGAACTCCTTCAAGACTGTTGGAATACCATTTCAGGTGACTACCTCTTGAAGCTCATCAAGAGAATGCCAAGAGTGTGCAAAGCAGTAATCAAAACAAAAGGTGGCTACTTTGAAGAACCTAGAATATAAGACATATTTTCAGTTGTTTCACACTTTTTTTGTTAAAGGGGTTGTCCCACGAAAAATATTCTACAGTTTTCAAACTAGCACCTGGATGTGAATACTTTTGTAATTGAATGTAATTAAATATTTTGTATAGCCACTGAGCTATTCTATAAATTGTATCTGTATAGCACCACCTGCTGTTTGTTTCTTTTCTTATTTATTTGACCTGCTCACTGAGAAGGCCGCACATGCTCAGTTTCATCCTTCAACTGCCTCCTGAGCTGTGATAGGGAGATCATGGACATGCCCCCTTAGCTGCAGCAAAAAAGACACTCCCTTTGAGCTGTCAGCTTCATATAACTCTAGCACAGCAATGAATGGGGAGATCTCTGGGTCCAAGTGAGGTACAGGTCTGGTTCTAGCTTTGTGAGAAGGAGATTGTCATGCACTATATGATGTCTGATTTTCATTTTTTACATTAATCATGGGATAAACCCTTTAAGTATATAATTCCACATGTCTTAATTCATAGTTTTGATGTCTTCAGTGTGAATCTACAATTTTCATAGTCATGAAAATACAGAAAACTCTTTGAATGAGAAGGTGTGTCCAAACTTTTGGTCTGTACTGTATATATATATATATATATGTTAAACTAACATAAGCTAAGATATACATCTATGGAGCCTTGGGTATTGAGTTTGAACTAATTCATAACTACATAGATGGGAGTATCTATACCTTTGTTATATATGGGCATCTGAACATTTTTTTTTTTTATAGAAGGTATAGCTCACAGTTCGGACCATTTCACATGTGATAGACTCCTTGTGCTGAATCTCCAATTAACTAATAGATTTTTGTGTGAAAGCCCAGGGACTGACGTGTGAACTAACCTGTATCTCTACTGACCTCCTGGTCACAGGGGATAAACACTTGGATGCTACACATGAATTAACTCATAACTTTATTGAAGGCTGTATTCTTTATCTTGGTACTGTGCGCGATAATACTTTCAATGGGATTCAGAATTGGGAGGAGTGTTTTCCTCATTGCTTTATTTTTATCTCACAGTTAATTTTGTCAATCTTTTAACAACCTCTCCTTCGAAACTCACTTCTGAGAATACAAGTAAAATGAAGAAAAATACACAGCCTTAAAGGGGTTTACCAGACTTTAATACTGATGGTCTATCTTCTGGATAGGTCATCAGTATCTGATCGGCAGGGGTCCAACACCCGGGACCCATGGCGATCAGTTGTTGGAGAAGACAGTAATGCTCCTGTGAGGTCTTAGCCCTCTCCCTGCTGCCCAAGGACGGCACAGTACACTGTTATAGTGGCTGTGCTTATTATCGCGCTCAGAGCCTTTGACTTCTGTAGGGCTGAGCTGCTCCAAGGCTTTGTGACCAATGAACTTGTCATCACTGGCCTACAAAAGACTGTGAGAAAGCCTTCTCAAACAGCTGATCAACAGGGGTCGTGGGTGTCAGACCCCCACCAATCAGATACTGACGACCTATCCTGAGAATAGATCACCAGTTATAAAGTCTTGGAAAACCCCTTTAAAGTATGCCCGGCTCTATTCCATCCAGATCAAAAGGACTGTCTGCCCAGTAGGGCAGAGGCTACCAACATAAGAAGAATGTACTGGAATATTTTGGAATTCACTGTACGTTCCGCACATACAATGAAAAAAAATGGGGTCACTTATCAAACTGGTGTAAGGTAGAACTCGCTTAGTTGTCCATACTAACCAATCAGATTCCTCCTTTCATTTTTGAAAAAGTTCCTTTGGAAAATGAAAGGCGCAATCTGATTGGTTGCTATGGGCAACTAAGCCAGTTCTACTTTACATCAGTTTGATAAAGCACCCCAAAAATGTCTGACAACAGTAGTCAGAGTGCTGAATAATGACGAGCCAAAAACTCTACATGAGTTCTTTACTATATGATGAAATGCTGGAGCTGTTAAATTTAGAGATTTTCAAGATAACTTTTACTTCATAAGATCTCATATGGCCTACAACGTTTACACCTCTAAAACCAGAGGAACCTTTTAGTTGCCTAAGAAGCCAGGGACATGGCAGATCCGTTTTCAGGGTGGCCCATATAGAATCCAATAAAAAAAACCCCTCCATATGAAATATCAGGCATGGTGAAGTACAGTAGGGCCACATAGAAGTCTATGAGTTCTTTATTTTGGCTTCAAAAATAGCTTAATGATCTTCTTATATCATGGGTCCAGGTCAGCTTTCTTCTCAGCATTGTATTTGAGGTACTTTCTAATACCACCTTGGCACAAAGTACCTGCATATCCCCTTAAAGTCCCCCAGCAAACCAGCTGCACACCTTTTTCATGGTGTACGAATCTCTCAATTACCGTAGCTGACGGGGATGTGCTACTTTATATATAGCGTCTTCGTTACAACCCCCACAAATGGGAGTTCTGGAAGCAAGCTTTTGTTACTAGGGCGTCTTACTGAGGTCTTCAGTTAAAGAGAGTTCTCTCTATGACAGGTTCTTGTTAAATACCATGCTCAAAGGTGTTTTGAAGCTGTCTTTTTATAGACTGTAGCAGTAACGTTTAGGTACAGATACAACACAGCTGCTCACACCCACAGAGGAATTCTTCTAGGCCAATTTGCTGTGCTCCACAAGGAATCAGCAGCTAGAATTGCTCTGCTCCATCACATATCTTTAAGATCCTGTAAGAAAGCCTTACAGTAGGACTGTTTTAGCAGGTTGTTATGTAGCCATATTTTAGTGAATTATGATCTCAGGAACTAGAACTCTATGGTTCAACTAAACCAGACTTAAAGAGGACCTGTCACCACTCCTGCCATGTCTGTTTAATAGCTTTATGCATTCCCCATATGATAACAATTCTGGGCCATCTATTCTTATGTCTCTAAGCCATTCCTTTATTATTTCTACTAGAAGTTATAATTGAATTTCTATTAGCCTTCGGTAAGGATACAGAGGGGTGGTAACAAGTTGGGGGTATACCTGCAAAGCACTGATTGGATAGAGTAAGTCTGTGCAGATCCACCCCCCCAACTGGTTACCTCCCCTCTGTACCCTTACTGCAGACTGCTAGCAATTCATTTATAACTTCTAGTAGAAATAATAGAGGAATGACACAACATAGAGTCATAAGAATAGATGTTCCAGAATTGTTATTACATGGGGAAGGCATGAAGTTATTAAAACAGACATGTCAGGAGCGGTGAAAGGTCCTCTTTAAAGCGGTTTTCAAGGACTTTACTATTAGAGACCTATCCTTAGGTTTGACTCCTTCTACCCCCGCTGATCAGCTCTTTTAAGGAGCTCCTGCGCTGGAACCTGATACCGCCACTAAACAGCTCCAGACACTGTGCAGTGGCCGTGCCTGGTTACTGCAGCGTTGCTCACACTTGTGAATCTCCACAAAACCCTATAATAATCTAAGTTTGGTTCTGTTAAACCTTGCATGCCAAACCATTTTTTTTGGAAGCAGTCATAAACTCTATTCACATTGCTTTTGTGGCAAATGCTTTCAGCCTAGTTTGGTTATTTCAGTGATTTTTTTTAAATATTTTTTTATCTCTTAAAGCCGTATTTTTTAAAAAATGTAAATTAAATTTAAAACTGATATACCTAGACATTGTTGTATTTTTTAATGACACCATTTTGGGATAGGGGTATCAGGTGAGTTGAAAAACTTTTAAAAATATTTTTTGTGTAACTGTGAAAAAAGTAACATAATTCGGCCTTTGTTTTTAGTGTTTTGTTTATACGCTGTTCACTGTGTAAAATGACATTTTAACTATATACTGAGGGTAAGGCTACTTTCACACCAGCGTTTTTGCAGGATCCATCAGGGATCTGAAAAACCGCTTCCAAGACTGATCAGTTTTGTCCTAATGCGTTCCGAAAGGAAAAGGATCCGTTCAGAATGCATCAGTTTGCTTCAGTTCAGTCAGCATTCCTTTTTGGAGGCGGACAGTAAAATGAGGCTTGCTGTGTTTCGGTGTCCGCATGAAGAAACTGATCCAAACTGATCCGTCATGACTCACAATGTAAGTCAATGGGGACGGATCCGTTTTCTCAGACACAATAGAAAATGGATTTGTCCCCATTGACTTTCAATGGAGTACATAACGGAGCCGTCTTGGCTATTTAAAAGATAATACAACTGAATCTGTTTATCACGGATGCAGACAGCTGTATTATCATGATGGAACCGTTTTTGCTGATCCATGACGGATCCAGCAAAAATGCTGGTGTGAAAGTAGCCTAAGTAAAATTATGGGGATACCAAAGTTATATGTCTTATGTTATGTTTTGTGAGAGGTGGAGCTATAGATTTTATTGATACCATTCTGGGATACCTAGGACCTTGGTTTTTGGAGGAGATGGGGGAGCAAAAAATGACAATTCTGGCACTGGGTATTTTATTATGCCATTCACTGTGAGGGTTAAATAATGGGGTATTTTAATAGACTGGTTAGAAGCCAGAAAGCTCGTGGCTAACACGTTGAGTACTCGGCACCCCGTGTTTGAATTCCTGATAATTGGCCCAAAATCATGTAGTGTAATAGGGCCTATATACTGTATACAGAGGACCTGCCATCTCTTCTGACATGTCTTTTTTCAGTAAATAATTGTATTCCCCATGATATTTCTGTAGCATCTTTTCAGAGAACTATGGGGGTCATTTATCAAGCTGAAATACTCTTCCCTGCTTACACCAGGTTTAAAAAAGTCGGGCATGGCGTGGGCGGGCAGTCAGGCCGGTCTCATTTACCATTTTCTGCACCTGTTTCAGGCATAGAAAAACGTCTAAATGTAAGACAGCAAGGAAGATGGATGCGCTAAAGTTGTGAAGATGCTGGCGCCAGTCTTAATAAATGTGCCCCCTAAGTGTTGTACCATTCTTATAAATTTATGAATACACTGACAACTGGTTGTTATCAGTTAGGGATAGGCAGTGACACTGTCCAACCAGAGCTGTCAGGGTCACAGTAATAATAATCTTTATTTATATAGCGCCAACATATTCCGTAGCTCTTTACAGTTCAGGATTTCATATACAAACAGTCATAAACAACATAGCAACAGACAGGTCAATAATTACAACAAGAGGAATGAGGGCCCTGCTCACAAGAGCTTACAATCTATGAGGAGATAGGGGTGACACAGTATGTTGGGACACATGAAATAGTAACACCTAGTGGTCAAATTAACCACACGGTCAGGTTTCCTGATGCAGTTTTGGAAGCCAAAATCAGGAGTGGATCATAAAAGGAAAGAAAGTATAAAGGACAGATATGACTTTTCTTTTTTGTATACACTCCTGATTTTGGCTTCCAAAACTGTATGAGGAAACCTGACTGTGTGGCCGCCCCCTAAGGGTTCATTCACACGACTGCGTGTGCCCCGTGCTGGGGATTGCAAATTGCAGTCTGCAATGCATGGGCACCGGCCGTGTGAATCCCGTATTGTGGCATGGACCAACTGACTTGAACGGGTCCATGGTTCACAATATATGGCAAAAGATAAGACATGTCATGTTGCGGTGCGGAGGCAGGGACTCAAAAGCCCACAGAAGTGCTTCGTAGTGCTTCCGATCCATGCCTCCGTTCCGCATCGTGCCATATCTTGCAGATTGTGGACCCATTCAAGTCAAGTGGTCCTTTAGTGCACTATACAATTGTTGCATCTCAGATTTGCTTAAAAAGGCATACAATGAGGCACAAAGGTATAACACAATACATGCTGCTACTTCAGCCCGATTCGTTTCTACAGGGCTTTATACAGAGCGCGGATGGGCAAGAGTTAAACCAAAACTGGCTGTGGTTCCAGTACACAGACTGTTTTGACAGCTCTCCTGGTACACTCTTCTAATACGTCTGTAGGGCTCTGTGTAGGCCGTTTTCTTACCTAAAGCAGCAATCTGCATATCACAGCTGAGACGCTGCCAGATACCGCGCCCCACAGCCTCGTATACAAGACTAAATCAGCTAATGTGATATAGTAATGCAACCTTCTTACGTTCTGGAGGAAGATTTCATCATAAATTACATGTCCAGCTCTTACTCTGTGCACAAATGAATTGCATATTTTAGATGTAGAATGTGTAGAAAATGTCCTTTTGTGGATAAGAATGGGCATTTCTAACAAAGGGGAGGATGTGTGGTTCTGCAAAACGATGAATGCACATGGCCGGTGAGGACCCATGATTTGTGGACTGCAAAAACTGATATGGTCATCTGCATGAGGCCTAAGGCCACTGGTGGAGGTGGACACAACTGCTTTCTTGAAAAACCAGTGCCACACCTGGTGGCACGTGGTATTACAGTTCAAATCCCTTTAGAGGTAGTGTGTAACCAGGAAATTCACAGTTCAAGAAGTGACCAACCTTTATTAAGCAATGGTCAATCTTCAGGATAGACCATTACTAGCTGATCAGTGAGGGTCCGACACAAAAAACTCATCAGCTGTTTGGGTGTAGCCCCGGTTCCAGACGTCACTGCCAGGACTACACAGCTCCGTCAACCTTGTAGTGGACGGAGCTCATTAGTGCAGCATTGCTCTGACTGAAGTCAATGAGAGCTGCGCTGTAGTAACAAGCTCCCTCCACTACAAAGTGAGAGTGCTGTGTAGATCCGGCGCAAGCTTCTGATGATGTAGCTACACCCAATCAGCCAGGGAAAAAGGCTACCTCTTAGGAAGGTTGGATCTCTTTAAACCAGGAACAATGTCTTGTAGGAATAGCTCAGCTGAATATGATGATACCTTTCATTCTGAAGAATAAATAGTGCACTTCAGCATTTAAGTGCATCAAGAGTGTGTCCAAGCCACTTGGTGCACCCTTGCTCCATCTGCTTCCTGTGTCAGCTACTCTGTCTCCTTCTTGATTGACAGGGCTATCACCTAGAGAGACTTGGGCACAACCTCGGAGTACTTGACTGCTTCAAATGATTCTCCAGGATTTACATATTGATAACCTATCCTCAGGATAGATCGTCAAGATGAGATCCAGCAGTGCTTAGGCCTTTCGATAGGCCACATGATGTCACGTTCATTGGTTATATGGCTTGAGTTTATATGGACGTGAGCTGCAATACAAGCTAAGAGGTTGCCACTGTGCTCATTGGAGTACTGCGGCCTCCTCAAACAGCTGATTGGTAGGGGTGCCGGGAGTCAGACCCCTGCCAATTTCATATTGTTGACCTATCCTGTGGATACGATATTAAAATGTAAATCCCGGAGATCCCCTTTAAAGGGAATCTGTCACCTCCTGCAATCCCTACTAAGCAGAATAATACATGTATAGAAGATTTGCTGCTGACTCCAGATCAGTAATTTGTATATGGATACTCAGCCCCGTTCCCCTGCTATCCAGGAACGCACAGAAAGAACTTCTCCTGGAGTCCTCTCCATTATGTGCAATGCATTCCAAGGCCGGTGTGTGGACAGGGGAATGGGGTAGAGTATTGATATATAAATTACTGATCCGGCGTCAGCGCCAGATGCTCTATACATGTAGTACTGTTCTTTTTAGGGCTTGCTGGAGGTGACCCATTTCCATTAAGTGCAGTACTGCTTCTCCAGAATGAAGCAATGGATCGCTAAGTGGAAGGCATCATTACATTCAGATGAGCTAGATCTACAAGACATTATACCTGGTTTAACAGTAACTCTCATGGTGCTTCCACATAACTTAGTGTCATGGAGTACTTATACTCTACCAGTCAGGTATGATGTGGTATCAGTCTTCGGCTTATCTTTGGAGCATCAGTTATACTAAATATGGACAGAACTTGATCATGTCAGATGCTAGAAAAATGGGTTGAATCAGCAAATTAACATATTCTCCAGAAGGCAAGTGCTATTTTCCTCAGAATTACATACACCTCATGAACGCCAGGTGTAGTGTAATTCAGCATGCAAAATCTCAACTTACCAAGGTCCCTGAATGGCATGTCTTAAATATTCAGATGTTTCCATAGCATAAAAGTATGACTTTTTGTATGTCAAGCATTAGGTTAGTGTGCATCCTTTCAACCTTCTAAGGTTACAACCATCCCTTGGTGGCCTACCTGAGGATATCTACATGTTGACCTACAGCATTATCAAATAACATTTCCTTAGGACCTCTGAGAATACCCGTATTCCCTTAGTACAGAACCATACTACTGTATGTACTAATTACTTACCACAAAACATGGTCCAGCAGATGTCTTCAGGCACTCCTCCAGCAGCCTCATACGAGTCCTCTGCAGTTCAGGACTATCCCACTCTTCTGCTGGCATCCCCCAATACAAGTCTATAGCCTAGGATTGAATGTTAGACATTAGTATTCCATGGAAGAAATCTATTTCACCTTCAATGTCACTGTCCTCTAGAGTTGAGACTTTGCTTTTTACTTGCTGAATCTCAATTGTATTAGATGTATTTGTGTCTCCCTCAATGTTGTGTGCTATCCTATAATTTATAGAGCTGCATATAATGTATGACTAAGTTCTTCCAATACCAACAGTTGTAATCACAGACAGTGACGCCGGACACATTTTACAGTTAGAAATGTAAATGCTGTTTTTTCTTGTATTATTTTTAGATTTAATTGTCAGCAATTTCTTAGTAATAACAGCTGAGAAATCATATTATAATAGTCATATTCCACGTTCATCCTTTTTTCAGCCACTTTGTGTAATATGTTTTAAGAATTTTAAGAATTTTTTTGTATCTGAGAATGTACAGTTGTCAATCTTATATAATGCAGCCATTATGATACTAAAGCAGGACTATGCTCATGTGTTCACAAAAACTATAAAAACTATACAACTAAACAACACAAAAGCTATGCAAAATTAGCTATCTTCCTAAGGCCATAGGTTGGCTGATTGGTGTGAGAATAGCCTGTGGAAGCTACAGACATTCTCACACCGCTGTGGCTGAATGGGTTAACCGCAGATATCTCAGCCATTCAGAGCGAGGTCATTGGCAATTAAGGTGTGAGAAGAAAGCAGTCCCCATACTCTGATGAACATGACAGACTATGTGGAATAGCAAAAGGGGCAGAGTTCATGTCATTCCTGGAAAATGGGTACCTGTAATCAGATAGATGTTTGTTAGATGTAGTGCTCCTGGAAATATTATGAGTAAATTAAGCCTTGGAGATTATGACCAAAATCAAAATCGCAATGAATTAAACATTTTACCTCGACTATGATTAGTGAACGATTTTTTTGTTTTTTGCCTTCACAGTTCACAGTCAACAGTTGGAGTGGTGGGGAAGGTGGATGCACTTGAAACACTGGGAGAGGCAGCAGCAGATGGGAGGAGGAGGGCGCTGTTGGAGCAGTGGGGAGAGGTGCCGCCAGTTGGAGCAGTTGGGGGAGGCAGCGCCAGTTGGAGCCGTGGGGGAGGAGGATGCAGTTGGAGCAGTGGGGGGAGGAGGATGCAGTTGGAGCAGTGGGGGGAGGAGGATGCAGTTGGAGCAGTGGGGGGAGGAGGATGCAGTTGGAGCAGTGGGGGAGGCGGTGCCAATTGGAGTAGTGGGGGGAGGTGGATGCAGTTGGAGTAGTGTGCGGAGAGGCAGTGCCAGTTGGAGCAGTAGTGGGAAGCGGCACCAGTTGGAGCAGTGGGGGAGGTGGATGCAGTTGAAGTAAGTGGAGAAGCCTGGCACAAACATCTAAAGAGAAGGGGAGGGGAGACTGAGTAGAGCATCACTGGCTGTAACCAGAATAATTGAAATAATTGACATGGGCAAGATTAATCAAGCTGCATTTTGATTTTGGTTATTTTTCGATAGAGTAAGTTACAAATATATGAACTTTTTCTTATTCCCTATACAATCTTTTAATGTATACTTTCTCTCTGTGTAGGGGTGGGTTTAACCACCATGAAGACCACGCAACCTGGGACCCCTAAAGATCAGGGGGCACACCGATTCCCCTGGCAGTGGCAGCCCTTTCAACTGCATCTTGCAATCTCAGGACGTGGAAACAGTTGAATACAGTGGTGAAACAAGAAGCTGTCAATGTCCAGTGTCCTGCTCCACCACTCACCCTCCACCATTGGTGCTCGCTGACGCAATTAAGTGACATTATCATGCCTGCCGTGTCTAGCCACAAGACAGACCAGAGCAGATCTGCACTGAGAGAGCTGCTTCATTCATCTTGGTCTAGGTGATTATTCATTTTGGAGATGCTAAAGGGGAACCATATTGTGTTTGGAGCACACACAGGGGAACCATATTGTGTTAGCGGCACATAAGGGGGCATTATACTGTGTTGGGGAACATAATGGGCACCATATTGTGTGAGGGGCACTTAACGTGGCATTATACTGTACAGGAGACACTTAAGGGGTCACCTTATTAGCGCGCCAGAGCTTAGTGATGTAATAGGGTGGAATTTTGCGGTGCAACTGAGATTCCCTAGACATCATTTTGCTTGGGGCCTCATGAGGCTGGATCCACAGGGGCTGGATTTTCTATGAACACTTTTACAAAACTGCATGAATTGTGTTGCAGTTTTTCTCAGGGTTGATCAATTAAAATAAATGAAATGAGTATATTTCCAAATCTTGCCACTGCCAGGGCTCTGATCCCCCACCCATCTGCCCCACCCCCCTCCCACCTCCCCCATCAGCTGCCTCACCCCTGCCTATCCTCCCGCAATAATATATATAGTATTACAAAACAACACATAGTCACGTACATATAACTTCTCGTCCAACAATTATGGTGTCTTTAGCACAGTGTTTGCCACAAGCAGTAGCGATCCCCATGTTTTCACAGACCCTTCAAAACTCAACATTTTATCATTAATCCCTTCCTGACCAGCGCTGTACATGGTCTTTAAAGAAGATCCCTGCTCCACAGCAAACACTGGGAGCTAATGTCTGTGATAATTGATAACGTTGTTTGCCAACACTGAACATCTCAGATGCCATGGTCAATTGTGACCATGACATCTGAGGCGGGTTCCCAGGGCCCAAACGACTTCCCCCCAGTGAGATTGGGGAAGCTGTTCATTGTTGAATTAGGCTGGAGCCTGTGCAAGACTACTAGTCCTATCACAGGCATATTCTTAAAGAGACCTGCAGGTGGCAGTGCTCCATAAGAATATACTGAATTTCCAGTACACTAGTGTATGGGAGAAGCAATCTAATGACCACATGCTTAGGTCCCCTAGGAGGGCTTAAAAAAGAAAAAAAAAAGTTTAAATATAAAAAAAAATATAAACGTTCAAATCACCCCCGATTCCCCATAATAAAAATTGAAATAATAATAGAAAAAAATCTTTTTTGCATCATCATGTCTCAAAATGCCTGAACTAATAAAATATAAATGTATTTATCCCATATGGTGAACAACAGAAAGGAGAAAAAAATCCAAATGGTCGATTTGACGTTTTTTTCTTCACTTCACCTCCTAAAGTTGGTCCCAAGGGTAGAGGCATTATTGTGGCATCTTATTGCATAAGGGCTATGGCGTATTCTGGAGCCACCTATCCCTAGGAAAACCCTATACAAGTTAGGAAGGGACTCTAGTGCCCTACCTAACACAGATCACCCAACCCGAAAGGGGTGATCCTGTCCCTGTCTATGGACAATTCCCTAATCCCGTCCCTAAGTAGTAGTTCCTGAAGTGACAAGTTTCTGTCCACTTGGTTGCCACTGGACTCCTCAGGGGAAAGTATTCAGATCCAGTATATAGTCAGATGATTAGAATCACCAACCACCAGTTAATAAGAGAAAGAAACTCATGAAAAGTCCATTGAGTAATAAAGAACCACCCTTCAATATCAGAGAGTTGTTAAGTCCTAATGAAAGATGCATGGGGAGCACCTATAATGGATCGCTGCTCAAGTTGATGGGGTGCATAGCCCTTATACAATAAGAAGCCGCAATAATGCATCTACACTTGGGACCGTCTTTTTGAAACTGTGTTCGGAATCCTGTCAAACATAGAAACATAGAAGATTGACGGCAGAAAAAGACCACCTGGTCCATCTAGTCTGCCCTTTTATTATTCCTTTATTGTTATCTTAGGATAGATACATGTTTATCCCAGGCATGTTTAAATTCAGTTACTGTGGATTTATCAACCACCTCTGCTGGAAGTTTGTTCCAAGCTTCTACTACTCTGTCAGTGAAATAATATTTTCTAATGTTGTTCTTGATTTTTCCCCCAACTAACCTCAGATTGTGCCCCCGTGTTCTTGTGTTCAGTTTCTTATTAATAACCCTTCCTTCCTGAACTTTATTCAGTCCTTTAACATATTTAAAGGTTTCAGTCATGTCCCCCCTTTCTCTTCTTTCCTCCAGACTATACATATTAAGAACTCTGAGTCTTTCTTATCTGGTTCCTCAGAGAAATACACTACAGGACCCGGTAAAATCTAACCATTGTTTATTTTCTGCTCAAGTTAATACCTTGTGAGTATCAGCAGTAACTTTATGGAGTAATCAGCATTCTTTCACACTTTAGTGCACTGTGGTGTTTAATATGAGGCACTTGATTTTTAATTAATTTTTAATCAAGGTCTATTAAAGGTTAAGTTTTATATTATTCCTTCTTCCCTCCCCTCTTCTTTATTGGGTGGGCAGTGTTTGTTATAAGTTTCAGGATAGGAAGCAGAGGCCACGTAACAGTGGGCTCAGCCACAATAATTTTTCACTTCACCTCCCTAAAAAATAAGAATAAAAAGAGACTAAAAAATCATACTCACTCCAAAATCACTGAGAACTAAAAAAATGAGCCTTCACACAGCTCCGTAGACATGGGTAAAATACATTATTTTCCAAAGTTTTTTTTTAAGTATTAAAACAAAAGAAAAAGTATACAAATGTGGCATCGCTGTATTCATACCGTCAGTTTTACCACATAGGAAACGCTGTAAAAATGAAACTCATAAACCTATGGCGGGATTGTAGCTTTATTTTTCCAAATCCACCCCATTTGGATTTTTTTTAGCTTCTCACTACATCGTATGCAATATTAAAGGGTGCCATTAGAAAGTACAACTTGTCCTGCAAAAAAAAAACAAAAAAAAACTCATATGACTATGTGAACAAAAATTTAAAAAGTTATGGCTCTGGGAAGGACGGGAGCAAAAAAAAACCAAAAACGAAAATACAGAAAATCACCCAAGGCTGAAAGGGTTAAAGAAGAGGATTCCATAAAAAAGAAATCTACTATAACAGATTTTCATATTTTGTATTGTGTCAAATATTGATTTTTTTTAACATGAAAAATTGTCTGGAGCCAAACATGTTCTAGCTGCGAGCATCTGTGCCCAGAGATAAGCAGCACAGAAGGAATGATTACAGTGATCTGGAGGCCTGTTATTTCGAGCTCTGCTTTTTTGAATACTGTAACTCTATTAGAAGGAAACATCTTTTGTAAGGATATTGCAACAAGCATATCCACTTCTATCTGAGGAGCACTTAGTACACAGAATCACAGGAATACATGCTAGAGATTTAGAAACAGTTCCAATTCACAACTTATTTGGCAAGATTTATTAAAGACGTTCTCTGTTCGCCGCAGCATTCCAGTGAGTATGAAGGCTTCCTCGTAGTTTACCAAGAACAGCACTGTCCACTGGATAGGGGCTGTGCTTGGTATTACAGCTCAGCCTCATTCACTTGAATGGAATTGAGCTGCGCCTAGGCCTTGTGACTGATGAACCTGACATCACTGGCCTAGGAAGCAGGGCTGTGGAGTTGGAGATGTGGAGACAACCCATACAGTATATAACGTCTTCTTGTGCCCCGCTGCCTGCCCAGCGGCCAGGCCCTACAGTATATTGTCTCCTTGTGACCCACATGCAGTATAATGTCTTCTTGTGGCCCCCATACAGTATAATGTCTCCTTGTAGCCCCCATACAGTATAATATCTCCTTGTAGCCCACCGCCCCATACACTATAACATACGGCCCTCATGCAGTATAATGTCTTCTTGTGGCCCCCATACAGTATAATATCTCCTTGTAGCCCCCATACAGTATAATATCGCCTTGTGGCCCACCGCCCCATACACTATAACATACGGCCCTCATGCAGTATAATGTCTTCTTGTGGCCCCCATACAGTATAATATCTCCTTGTAGCCCCCATACAGTATAATATCTCCTTGTGGCCCACCGCCCCATACACTATAACATACGGCCCTCATGCAGTATAATGTCTCCTTGTGGCCTGCTGTCTGTCGAGTGGCCAGCCCATGCAATATATAATGTCTCCTTGTGGCCCCCATACAGTATAACGTCTCCTTGTGGCCCCCATACAGTATAATGTCTCCTTGTGGCCCCCATACAGTATAATGTCTCCTTGTGGCTCCCATACAGTATAATGTCTCCTTGTGGCCCCCATACAGTATAATATCTCCTTGTGGCCCACCGCCCCATACACTATAACATACGGCTAACTGACACGGTTGCTGGGAGTTGGATCTCTACCGATCAGATACTGATAATATCCTGAGGATAGGCCATCAAGAGGAAAATCTCAGAGCTTCCCCTAATACTGTGTTAAACTTAGCCAGGTTAGAACTAGGCTAGATGTGCCAAATTTATCACAGTGGCTCATGCCACATCCCGTCCTCTAAGCCAGTGGTCCCCAACCTTTTTTCCACCTTTTTTCCACCAAAGACTGGTTTCTTGCAAGAATGAGGAAAAATTGGGCTCTACCTCACAGGATAACAGGCTGAACTTGATGGACAGATGTCTTTTTCAGCCTTATAACATATGTTACTATATGTTACTATGTTAATTAAAGGAATTCTGCCATCAAGACCAACCAGACCTGCTATGCATGTTAGACAGTGGGCCTGTGTGATGCTGGGAATGAGCAAATCTGTGTGGTTTTCTCAGGAACCTCTCTTACAACTGTAAATGGTCATTTCCGAAAATATACCATCACCTTTGTCAAGGAAAGGATGATTTTAACTTTCAATCAGTTGCTTTCAAGGTCTATGAGGTGCATATCTGTCTTGAAGATATCTATACTGATATCTAGATCAGGGCTTCTCAAGCTTTTTCTACTGGGATCTCATCAGCCAGACCATAGTAATACTTGGATCTCACCAGTGGACAAACTCTACACCTGCAGGCAGATATGTATGAAATTGAATCACTCCAATTGACATTGTTCAGTGCTCTTTCCAACAATACCGGCTAGACTGAGAAACCATAATCTAGACCAGTGTTACCATAAATGCACCCAACTGAATTATTTGCTGTCCAAGTCTTATTTCTGTTTTCCATAGGAGACAGAAAAATGATGCTCATGAGGATTACCTAGCTTTCACTTATGGATTGGCTTGGGTAGAAAAGCGGATTATGTATCTACAGTATATAGTTTTGCTATTCATTATCACAAGCCGGTCTCTTGTGCATATAGTAAGTCACACATGCAAAGGTTGTGTAATTAAGTGCTTGGCTGCTCATATGAAGGCTGTTTAATATACACTGGTAAAGCTGTGATGTTGATAGCTTGCAAAGATCAATAGAGCTCAGGAAATAATTATCCATGTTACATTTTATTAACATAACTCAGAGTTTCTTTCTTTTCTGCTGTGCTCAAAGTAAAATCTAATATAAAGCTGCATTTCTGATCTGAATGACTGATTTTAATAAACACGTAAATAAGAATTTATACATTTACTTATGAAAATAGCTAAGAGGAACCCCCCAAACAAAAATCAAACTCCCAGGTAATATACTTACCTGGCTCCCCGCTCCACTTCTGGTCCCCGCACCGCTGCTTCTCCCTGTACATGGATGAAAACATCCCGTGTCAGGAAGTGGAGGGGCAGCCAATGGCAGGCGGTGATGTGGATGATCCTCCCTAGTGTCACATGCTAGGGAGGCTCATCCCCGTCTGCCATTGGCTGCTCCCCAGATGTTTTCATTCATGTACAGGGAGAAGCAGCAGCGGTGGTGTGGGAACCAGGAGCGGCGCTAGGAGCGGGGTAAGGCTGAAGTACGCACTCCAATCCGGTCTTTTGTGACGCCCACTCTTATTATCTGAATCCTACAGTGCCTGTTGTATGGAATGGAAGTTGGTCTCTCTATGCATTCTAAAGTAAGCCTCAATGTGACTCTGTTTTGAGCAACAGGGGTCTACCTATTGCTTCAATTTCACTTAGTAACCAACTTTGTTTGGACAGTTGCTATGCAACTGTCTTGCATTTGAATCTGTGTTTGGTTATCATCTAGCTTTGCCTGGCTGATTAGGGTGGAGTGCTGATTGGAAGCCTATTTATAGCCAAGTCTCACTTCACTCTGCTTGCCGAGTATACTGTTTGCCAGGTGCATTTCCTCCCTCAGTCTATTACTCTGACCTTTTTCTGGTTTAGTTTGTAATATGTGTTTTCAGGGGCGTAGCTAAAGGCTCATGGGCCCTGGTGCAAGAGTTCAGCTTGGGCCCCCCTTCCCTCAGTGCTTTGTGTGTCTTCTTATGCGGCACAAGGGCCTTTGGGCCCCCTCAGGCTCCTGGGCCCGGTAGCGACTGCTACCTCTGCACCCCCTATAGCTACGCCCCTGTGTGTTTTCTGTTATATGTAGTTACATAGAGTGTAGTATATTTTCTCTGTATTCTGGAAGCCGTTGTTCCAGAGAGTTTTTATGTCCCTGTGTTTGGGATTTGTCAGTTGTTCTGCTGTTGCATGGTTCTGTTGTCAGTTCAGTTTTTTCCCATTTCTGTTCATTGTCATTTATCTGTCATCTGCCTGGATGCCATACACGTGCCATACACTACATTGCTGGATCATTTCTTCCTTACGTGACCCTCAGCATTTGGTCCTTGTCGTCTACTTGTGAGATTGTTTGTGTCTTGTTTTCTGCCAGCAT
Source organism: Rhinella marina (assembly GCA_900303285.1). Taxonomy (NCBI): domain Eukaryota; kingdom Metazoa; phylum Chordata; class Amphibia; order Anura; family Bufonidae; genus Rhinella; species Rhinella marina. The sequence continues at coordinate 71,873 of ONZH01000607.1, read as the reverse complement.
TGATACGTGCTTGTTTTATATGTTTTTGTGACTGTCCAGTTGTTGTGCAATTCAGTACTAGTGTATGTCTTGGGGGTATCTGAGTACCATAAGCCACCATTAGGACATAGGAAATGCGATTACTATCGGTGAAGTTCAGTTCTGTGGTCTTCTGCACAAAAGGAATTGTTATGGTGAGTTTACACTTCAGTTATTTTGATCAGTTTTTGTCAAAACCCGTAGTGAAGCCTACTCAGAGATAAGGTGTAATGGAAAGATCTGCACCTATTCTGTGTTTTTGACCAAATAACTGAAGTGTGAACTCAGCCGTACATTGTCAGAGTAAAGGGAGGGATCATGTAGAGTAATGACGGACTGGAATGTAGCACTTAATACAGCAATATATCACATGGTAAGAGGATTACCTATATCACTGTTTATAAGATATACTTTACAAACAGAAGGGAGAATATTTTTCCAGAGTGTTGCGTTTGCTAGAGTTTGTTAATATAGAAATGTAAGGTATCTGTCAGCTAATGGGAGGTCTATTCAATTGTACTACAAGAAATGCTTAAAATGAAATACCACCTTTTAACAAAATATCATACACATTTGATCCTGTGCACCAGTGTAGGGAACGCTACCCAGTTGGGGGCCGCTATTTGGGCCAGATTGTCTAATTAAGTAGTGACAGTAATCGGGGTGGAGTATAGGGCTGCACTGCTCCCTATCTGATGTGACAATTGTCTGGCACAAACAAACTGCTTCCACTTTCTAGATATATGTGCTAAGTACATTACCTGGAACTCCATGCCATAGTTTTCTCTGCAGAATTCTCTAAGCTTCGGGTAAACTTGCTCTCTTAGGCCATTCCGCTCTGCTTCTGTATCTGCACAAAATACAGTGGGAAAAACATCATTAAAATAGTTGGAAATTTAAAATAAAAATATTAATACTGACAAAATCAGAAAAAAATGAAAATGAAAAAAAAAGCCAGTTTAAAATAAATCACATTTATATGTTACAAAATGTAATTTTTGACAAGATATAGCATGATGAAATATAAAATCCTTTAGCAGAGAGAAGGCAGCTGTGAAAGACATGGGCAAAATATGTCAGTGACCTTTATCTCATTTGAATAATCTCATCCTACAAACTGAAATCTTAATTTTGCATGCTGCTGCAATGCAATTTGCAAAGCATTTAAAATACATCAATATCTGCCAAAGTGTTCAGCTATGTCCTCAGTGTCATGAATATAAAAATGCTAGAAGTCTACAATTATAGAGACATTAGTATAAAAGTATAAACTCCTGTGCTCGGAAAATCAATCAATAAGGAAAGGGCAAGGTTAGGGTACAACAAAGCTGGCTTTGGGCAAGAAATTACACGGTTGCGAAGGCTGCGACACTGTAGTTCAGTTTCCTGTTTCCTCCATGCACTGATATTAGAGATGAGTGCAGGGAGGGGATAGAGAGGGCTGTGCAGCTGTAACTGTTCAGCTGCACAGCTCTCTCTATGACCAGGCAGAGGAACCCAGAAACCCTCTGCTTCATCATCACCAAGAGGAGATCAACAGTAGACTTTCCCTGAGCAGACATAGCTTCTCAGATGTTGTTGTGTAGAGGGAAAAATGAAACTTTTTGCATTGTAACATTAAACATTTTTTAATAAGTGTACACAGGCAAGACAGGAGTCTTCATACTGTTTTTGAAGAATGGTAAGAGTCCACAATTTACATTCAACAAAGGGGATTTTAAGCCCATCAAAGTTTAGGCATTTAGGATACCCTTTAATTGTTAAACCTTATTTTTGGATATTAAAAATGCTTCACCCATATTTCTATTACATGAGAATAACTGCTTACATTTGCCTTATGCAATATCATCCAGGGATATTAACTTTTTTTAGTTAACCTTGGTGTATATCAAAGAGTTTGTCATCTCTGCTACAATCAGTGCACTTTGGTAAAGTTTCCCATTTCCTATACCTCAGGCATGAGAGTTACACTGTAACTGGGACACTTGCTGCCTACAGGTACTGTCTATATTAAGAACTTTTATTTTCTGGTGACAAAACTGTTCCATAAGGTTGGGGACGCTATTGTGTTTTTCATCTTACTTGTGTATAGTTTATGTGCTTGTATCTAGTGTCTTCCTATTTTCATACTTACTTTTTAGCTACATTCATCAAGAGCAATTGTAACCTAACTGTTATAATGTATGGATGTACAGTACAGTAAGTACAGTAATACATGTGTAAAACACTGATTGCTGACTCTGTATAAGTCACTTTTATGTTGATACTCACCCCCATTTCTTCACTGTGCACCCACAAATCAGCTATGAAATGCATTGTGAGCCCTCTACTGTATATGTATTATACAGGTGGCTTGTGGGCACATAGCAGGAGAATGGGGGTGGGTATCTACAGTGCAGGGTGGGCCATTTATATGGATACACCTAAATAAAATGGGAATGGTTGGTGATATTAACTTCCTGTTTGTGACACATTAGTACATGGGAGGGGGGAAACTTTTCAAGATGAGTGGTGACCATGGCCGCCATTTTGAAGTTGGCCATTTTGGATCCAACTTTAGTTTTTTCAATGGGAAGAGGGTCATATGACACATCAAACTTATTGATGGTATGGTGTGGTATATGGGGTACAAAGATAGTCGGGCCATTCTTCATCAATGGAAACCTCAAGGCCACTGGATATGTGAAATTGCTACATGATGATGTGTTTCCCTCTTTATGCACTGAAGCTGGCACGTTCCCTGAGTTTTTCCAGCAAGATGGTGCACCACCACATTATGGGTGTAAGGCCCGAGCATTCCTAGATGAACAGTTTCCTGGAAAGTGGATTGGTCATCGTGGGCCCCCAAGGTCTCCCGATCTGACCCCCTTAGACTTTTATCTTTGGGGTCATCTGAAGGCATTTGTCTATGCTGTGAAGATACGAGATAGGCAGCAACTGAAACTACGGACACTGGAAGCCAGTGCTAGCATTTCTTCTGCGGTGTGGCCATCAGTGTGAGAAGAGGGTTGCACTGACAATCCAACACAATGGGCAGCACTTTGAACACATTTTATAAGTGGTCAGAAACTTGTAAATAACTCATGAAAGAATAAAGTTACGTTAAAACCAAACACACCATTGTTTTTCTTGTGAAATTCTCAATAAGTTTGATGTGTCATATGACCCTCTTCCCATTAAAAAAACCAAAGTTGGATCCAAAATGGCCGACTTCAAAATGGCCTCCATGGTCACCACCCATCTTGAAAAGTTTCCCCCCTCCCATATACTAGCATGCCACAAACAGGAAGTTAATAACACCGACCATTCCCATTTTATTTAGGTGTATCCATATAAATGGCCCACCCTGTGTATCCAAATTACTGATCAGGAGTCAGCAGCAGATGTCCTATAAATGTATTATCATACTTAAGGCATGCCGGAGGTGACAGATTCACAGCGAACATAATGTAACTAGTATAAAACCTGCTACTTCTGTCGATGATAAAAATAAGTAATTTTCTAATTGTCTCTAAATACACTTTTATTAAGCAGCAAGTCAATATACCACAGTATAGTGTGGTGGTCTACATATTAAAGAGGTATTCCTATTTAAGGCTTCTATGGCGTATCCATAAGGATATACCAGAAAAGATCTTCAGACGTTGGACCCACCTGTGGAACCTGGGGACTGGTTGCTGGCTGCACTACGTATACGCATAGGTTACTGTGCATGCACTCTCCATGGCTCTTTCCATTCACTTTTATGGAAGTTCTGAGGATAGTCAAATAACTGCACTTGGCTCCTCTCAGAACTGTCAAAGAAGTGAATGGCGAGTGCCACATATGCGCTACCACCTCTCTATACACTGTAGCAAACTGGGCCTGGTTCTTGAGATAGATGCGGGTCCCAGAAGTGGGGAAAAATCTGTCTAAGGTGCCTACAAAACAAGACACAAAATATGGCTAGACAAAATGTGGTGTAAAAGTTGTATTAAAAAAAAAACGCCTGGTGTCATAAATTTAAACAAAATAGTGGCGCAAACACTTCATAAATTTGGCAAAGCAAGAATGCACCACAGTTTCTTCCATGAATCAAGATCCTTCCCAGGTGCTGTGACATTGATACAGTATATCTCCCCCAATGTGTAAAAAGTCTACTTGTCCCCACCCAAGGTCTACCAGTAGATAGGAAAGGCTAGAATGTACTGTCCCTATTATGAGCTACATAAAAATCCGTAACTGTGTTTATGACTGCAGAAAATAAAGCACTAAATAGCTTGAATTTTTTTTATAACTGAACTGCAGCCAGCACTTATTCAAGTGCATGTTCCTTCAACAGCTGGTGTTTTATAGTATTGTTGGGGCTAAACCAGCTCTGCAGCACTACCATTATCAGGATTGGTGGGAGGCCCCAATGTTGGACACAGCAATATGTCTTCACTTTATAAGACAAGAATAGCCAAGAATACCTCTAGGCAATAATGTAAAATCAACAGATTTTCTGAATCCCTATCTGCAGAAACTGTGTGAAGTCTTTACCTTGTGTTATAGTCTTCTTCTGATTCCTTTTACCCAGAAGCAGTGCATTGTGAGAGCTCAGATGACAATTACTGGGCATAAGAAGAACTAGGCTGTGAAGTCACACGTCTTAGTGGAGCAATAAACCCGTTTTATGGGTCAGAGATAACTAGCAAATTTTGAACAAAGCAAAAAGTAACAGTAATACTTTTAGTTTTAAAATTCTAGAACATTGTAGCCATGCTGACTCTCAATGGGCCTGATCAACCAGAAGGTTCTCCTTCCCTGCCTATTTACGGCTTTCCTTGCAGTCAATTAAACAGTTGATTGAGTTAAAAAAAACATTTCCTTATACTCTGCTAGAGAATTCTTAGTTAATAGAGGGGGTGTCATACTCAGGATCCACATATCTTGGCCTAGTTACAAAGAGTGTCCCTCAACCAGAAGCACCATCCCTGCATTACACAGATAAACCATGCATGTGAATAGGCACTGTGCAACACTTTGATCCTATGGTGGTGAAGCTCCAGGGAAACTAAACACTTGTTTCCAGACTTGCCCGCAGGTTACAGCTGATCTCCAGGGGCCACAGCCCATGGAAATGCTGTGTAGTGGGTCACCTAATGTGTGTTTGGTGTGATATTACCTAAAAGGTCCTGAAGAACATTACTGGGGAGTAGATGGTGAGCTGACTGTTGGAATCATTGCCACTTTAAAGTAGTAGCGCTGGGATAGTCTTAGCAATGCTGAGGGACAGCTTTCGGTGTTCTGTATACACTGGGATAGCCTTAGCATTGCTAGAAGGGTGGCTGCACTGAGGGGTCTGGTGTGGACTGAAGGGTTCAGTTCTGGTGTGTTGTGGACTCAACTGGAGTTGTACAAGGAATCATTTGTGGATAAGCTCTCAGGAATAGGGATGGGAGTTAGAGTGATCACCTCCTATGGAAATAACAAAAACTTGTGTTTGAAAAGGTATACTTTAAGTTAAGGTCTGTATACAGTCAACACAAAGTCACAACTTCTTAAACTATATTCTAGAACGTTCAAGTTCAGCCAGTAGCGATTATCGAGAGTGATAGCACCACCTATTACAACCCCTAAGTGTCAGTGCCTTGTATGAGAATTGTAACCATCAACAGTTTTTATAGCAAAGTAAATTTTTTTTTAACCAATCTGGTTGATGACCCTCAACGACAATCTTACAAGGTATAGTTACAACCTATAGTTGGGTGGGTCAATTGTATCTCTAAATACTGTATCTAGGGCGATGTGTTCATCCCTGGTGATCTGCGATGGTGAAGAGGTTAATGAATGCATGTATGGCCAACAATTCTTATAGATGGTTCATTTCATAATTCCTTTGAGAGGTCGTAGCTCTGTTTTTCCGCTATCTACCCCCCTCTTCCTTCAGCCGCATACTTAAATGGTAGCAGCCTTGCTGAAATCTCCCGTTTACTGTCTCTATCGCAGCAATTGAAGTCAATTTATCCGCACAAAAGCTTTCAGACTGTATAAAGAAACAGACACAAGCCTTTAAGATTCCTATTTTGGTTGTTTATTTTGTAAAATGAATTTTCCCTATCTATTACTCTCCAGCCTAATATGATGGATGATAAATGTGACAATACAGAAGGCAGCGAGGGACAAGAATTCCCAAAACAACTGAGGTTTGCCAGAAAAATGTTCTGATCAATAATAGCTACACAGAGACTGTCTCCGTGTTTGTGTGGGAATGCTTTAATTAAACCGTTTCTCAAAAAAGTAACGCTCTGTCCATGGACTGAACTGCTGGATAAATGTATGGCAAAGGGCTATGATTAGGCTTGAGCGATTCGGGTTCAGATTGCCCTATTTTAAAAATTACTTTACAATATTTCCTCCGTAGTGCGCTAAAATGTATGGGCTCCGCTAAGGCCTGGCAAATCTTGCTACATTGTCTCGTGTCTATGCTGTTACACTTCGTTTATGTACATATAAATTATTTAAATTACTGTTCCAAAATCTCATTAATGAAGCTGAGTTCAGCTTTGGATTTTGGAACAGTAATTTAGGTATTAGAGCAATCCGAACCCAATTCGTTCAAGCCTAGTTATGATGATAAAGGACATAGGGATGGTACAAAAGTGCAATTATTATCTATTATAAAGGTAGATATATTCTCAGGGACGTAGCTAGAAGTGACTGGGCCCCACAGCAAATTTTTGTACGCCCCCCCCCCCCCCCCGCACTAACCCCAGGGCCCAACCCCCGCAATTAGTCACGATCTAGACCAGACCAGGCTGCCACGCCATCCTTTTCCTAATATATATATATATATATATATATATATATACACAGTACAGACCAAAAGTTTGGACACACCTTCTCATTCAAAGAGTTTTCTGTATTTTCATGACTATGATTCACACTGAAGGCATCAAAACTATGAATTAACACATGTGGAATTATATACTTAACAAAAAAGTGTGAAACAGCTGAAAATATGTCTTATATTCTAGGTTCTTCAACGTAGCCACCTTTTGCTTTGATTACTGCTTTGCACACTCTTGATGAGCTTCAAGAGGTAGTCACCTGAAATGGTTTTCACTTGACAGGTGTGCCCTGTCAGGTTTAATAAGTGGGATTTCTTGCCTTATAAAAGGGGTTGGGACCATGAGTTTTGTTGGGCAGAAGTCAGGTGGATACACAGCTGATAGTCCTACTGAATAGAATGTTAGAATTTGTATTATGGCAAGAAAAAAGCAGCTTAGTAAAGAAAAACGAGTGTTCATCATTACTTTAAGAAATGAAGATCAGTCAGTCCGAAAAATTGGGAAAACTTTGAAAGTTGCTAGGAAACCACTGCTAAGGACAGGCAACAAGCAGAAGAAACTTGTTTGGGCTAAAGAACACAAGGAATGGACATTAGACCAGTGGAAATCTGTGCTTTGGTCTGATGAGTCCAAATTTGAGATCTTTGGTTCCAACCACCGTGTCTTTGTGCGACGCAGAAAAGGTGAACGGATGGACTCTACATGCCTGGTTCCCACATGCCTCCTGAAGCATGGAGGAGGAGGTGTGATGGTGTGAGGGTGCTTTGCTGGTGACACTGTTCGGGATTTATTAAAAATTGAAGGCATACTGAACCAGCATGGCTACCACAGCATCTTGCAGCGGCATGCTATTCCATCCGGTTTGTGTTTAGTTGGACCATCATTTATTTATCAACAGGACAATGACCCCAAACACACCTCCAGGCTGTGTAAGGGCTATTTGACCAAGAAGGAGAGTGATGGGGTGCTACGCCAGATGACCTGGCCTCCATAGTCACCAGACCTGAACCCAATCGAGATGGTTTGGGGTGAGCTGGACCGCAGAGTGAAGGCAAAAGGGCCAACAAGTGCTAAGCATCTCTGGGAACTCCTTCAAGACTGTTGGAATACCATTTCAGGTGACTACCTCTTGAAGCTCATCAAGAGTGTGCAAAGCTGTAATCAAAGCAAAAGGTGGCTACTTTGAAGAACCTAGAATATAAGACATATTTTTAGTTGTTTCACACTTTTTTGTTAAGTATATAATTCCACGTGTTAATTCATAGTTTTGATGCCTTCAGTTTGAATCTATAATTTTCATAGTCATGAAATTCAGAAAACTCTTTGAATGAGAAGGTGTCCAAAATTTTGGTCTGTACTGTATATACAGTATATCCACACACTGTCACTGTAGTGTCATTATATAATACAGTTGTGGGGGCCCTGTCAAAGTCTTAACCCTCCTCCCATGCAACCCCCACACTCCTGTGACTAGTCAAGATCCCCCTCACGCATTCCTTACGTTTTAGTAATCTATGAAGCTGTGCGCTCCCGTGCAGACAAGGGCCAGTGGCGCAAATAAGGGCCAGAGGCTGCACTGAAAGGGCCAGGGTGGCGCACACAGGGGCCAATAGGGCACAGACAGGGGTCAGGGTGGCGCACACAGGGGCCAAGGGGGCAGAGACCAGGGCCAGGGAGGCGCAGATAAGTGCCAGGGCCCAGGGGCGCAGACGGGCGCCAGGGACGTGTAGACCAAGGGGGGGGGGGTTTACAGATAAGGGCCCAAGGGTGCAGACAGGGGCCAGGGAGGTGCAGACCAAGAGGGGGTGCACAGATAAGGTCCAGGGCCCAGACAGGGGCCAGGGAGGCACAGATCAAGTGTGTGTGTGTGGGGGGGGGGGCAGATAAGGTCCAGGGCGGCACAGACCAAGCGGGGGGGGGGGGCAGGTAAGGGCCAGGGCACAGGGGCGTAGACAGGGGCCAGGAGGGAAAGACAGTGGCCGGGGGGAGGCACAGAGAAGGCCCAGAGGGGCGCAGATAAGGGCCAGGGGCTGCTCAGAGCAAGGGGGGGCACAGGCAGTGGGCACAGACATACCTGGAGTGTGTTATGTGCGCTGCTGTGCTGCTGCCGTTCCGCTGCCGTAACACTCCTCTTCTTTGCCGGCTTGCGCTGTATCTCACACTGCCACTCCCTCCTCCTGAAGAGGAACTTGGTGGGTGGGCCTATCTGGAAGAGCGCGCTGCCTGGCTATTCCTGCAGTAAGCTATAAGATTAATCTGGCGGGTGGGGAAGGGGGGGCGTCGGACGCTGGGTGCTGATTTTACCGCACTGTATGTGAAGGGGCCCGGCCTGGCCTGAAGGAATGTATTAAAGAATCATAAATCTTCACTCACACGCTTCCAGGCGCCGGGCCCCTTGTCAGTCTGGGCCCCGAAGCAGCCGCTTCCCCTGCAGTTACACCACTGTATATTTTTATTTTTACTTATGGGCTAAAACAACCAATATCTTTTCTAAGCTTAAAAACATAACACCAAATTTTGATCTCCCATATTAACAGTCTATATATGAATATTCTATGTAATTTATCTGTAATTTTTTTTTACAAAAACAGGTGAATGGTATTCTGGATATAATTCTCCTTCCTGTCCTGGCTCTTAAAAAGGAGTTGTTACCACTCCTGACATGCCTGTTTTAATAGCTTCATGCATTCCCCGTGTAATGACAATTCTGGGAGATCTATTCTTATGGCTCTGTGTTGTACCATTCCTTTATTATTCCTGCTAGAAGTTATGAATAAATTGCTAGCAATCTGCAGTAAGGGTACAGAGGGGTGGTCACCAGTTGGGGGTGTGTCCCTGCACAGTCTCACTCAATCCAGTCAGTGCTGCCATTGTCAGACTGTGCAGGGACACCCCCCCCCCAACTGGTTACCTCCCCTCTGTACCCTTACTGCAGACTGCTAGCAATTCATTTATAACTTCTAGCAGGGATTATAAAGGAATGGCACAACATAGAGCCATAAAAATAGATGCACCATAATTGTTATTACGTGGGGAATGCATGAAGCTATTAAAACAGGCATGTCAGGAGTGGTGACAGGTCCTCTTTAACGTCTTCCTTTGTTTGGACTTTTAGCACACAGGCAGTCTCGCATGGCTCTTTTTTTTTTACTCAGAGAGAGCCCTTTGTAGTGACTATTACTGTATTACACTGACAAGTGCGGTGCTCTTCTGTGGGCATCTTTATCTAGGCCTTTCAAGAGAACAATAGAGCTATCAAACATTCATCCTAAATTATACATCTACTATTAGAGTGCCTGCACACGATGCGGATTCCGTGTGTTTTTTCCGTGCTGATTCTCATGCGGAAACACCACAACATAATATAGTACCAGCAAAGTGTATCAGATTAGACTAATCTCATGTACAGTTTGCTTTTTGATTAGGTGTGAAAATTAACTTGCAGTGTGGATTTTGAAATCTGCAGCATGTTAATTGTTGTTGCGTGTACGGATTTCGCCCCTTCCAAAGGAAGGATGAGATCTGTGAAGAATTTGTATCAACTCCAGATTTTTCTGCACATAAATCTGAACCGTGTGCCGCCACCCTCATACTATTAGATCTTTCCCTCGCTGCTGCAGTAACCTGACAATGGGTTATCTATATAGGAGTTTTATCTCTCTGTGCTGACTGCTATAGAAGGACAATAGTTTGTATTTCATTTTCAGTGCTATAGTACTGCCGAAATGAAAAATAGTAAAAAAAAATAAAAAATCCCTTTCTGACAGAACGGATATTTTGGCATATGCTTGTCTAAAACACATTGGCCAGATGTCTAAGGTGAAGTAATACAAATGTCTACATACTGTACATACATACTGTACATGGTAATTTTGTTTTCTGTTGTGGGGTTTTTTTCTGAAGACACATCTTTTGAGAGTTCTCAGTAGATCTTCGAAAAAGGCTGGAAATGCTCTTGTATAAAATGCCACAAACAATGTTTGTAAAGCGGTAATCACATGAATTTTTTTGGAAAAATGGAATTGCGGTTTTTGGTGCATTTTTTTTTTTTATTTTGAGCCAAAGCTGCCAGAAGTGGATCCAGAAGAAAGCAGTAAAGTAAAAAGGTATGAGGGTGGATTTTCAGTGTTTTTTTTCTGCAGTTTTGTGGATTTAGTGGCTTTTGGTTTTTAGTGCCTGTTTTGCTGTAAAAATTCCAGCTCCAGATTTTAGCTGAAAGTCTACGGGAAACATGAAACGTAGGACAAGCAAGCATATTTTAACCACTGCCTTCAGAGTATTTCTAAACACATGCAGAAGCACGGTTATCCCAAGTGGATGATTAACAGACTATTAATAAATCCACCAAGATGTAAAAAAAAACACAATCTACAGTCCTACACTTGTCCTAGAATATAGCCCACAGTTCACACACTTAAAAAATAGAGTATTCTGTTGATTGCCGTTACTATTTGGAATTTTTTTTCCCCTAAAGCGGGGAAAACTGGCTTCTACCTCACAGGGGTTTTTTGCCTTTCTCTGGATCAACTTGTAGGATAACAGGCCGAACTGGATGGACAGATGTCTTTTTTCCGGCCTTATAAATTATGTTATTATGTTACTATGTTATTTTTGAATACCATAAATTAGAGCAACTTTTGCATAATGTTTGTACACTTTATAGAAACGCGCCCTCTATAGGACAACAGGTTGTTCCTAGTCTTCTTCCTTCACCTACTTTACACAGAACATGGTCGCATCAAACAGGTTGTTTTACATCTGATTCTCATCCTTGCAGAATTTGCACTCATGTTCACATCAATGATATTACCTCTGGCAGGCTGTTCCAGCAGCCGTTTTTATCCTGCCGAATCCCGGCATATTTCCTGGGTAGCGACTGGATCTCCGCCGGATCCCAATATAGTCAATAGGGCCAGTGGACATTGTGGTAATATCTGGAAATGCCGGAACCCGAGAGCTCCGGAAAGCTAATACCGGATGTGTAAAACTAGCCTTAAGGGTCCTTTACACGGGCCAAGAATCTGCCAGATACTCGCTAACAAGTGTTTATAGAAGTGCTTGTTAGCAATTATCTGGCGGTGTAAAGATGCCGCTGATTACCCAATAAACTAGCAAAATGCTCGTTCGTCTGGCAACTGGATTGTTTATGTAGGCACCTAAATCGTTGTTTGCCGGTAGCGGATTGTGCCGTCTAAACAGTCTCTGCTGCCGGTAAACAACGAGTCTGTATGGGGACGAGTGATGGCATTAGCGATCACTGCTCCCCATACTCTGGAGGAGATGCATGTGAATGCATGTAAATACTGCGGTCTCCTCCACTGACGAGCAGGCGCTTGCTGGAAAGGAATGTTTCCTTCCTGACAATTGCCTGCAAAATTGGACCCTGTAAAGGGTCCTTTAGACTACTCAAACTATTTTGGGTGCATACACATCATGTTTTATGCCCCCTTTTGACATACACGTTAGTTTAATGGTACTTGGTATCACAGCTCATCCCTATTCACTTGAATGGAGCTGAGCTGCACCTAGGTCATGTGACTGATGATTGTGATGTCACTGTTCTAGGGAAAGCTGTGAGAACTACAGCGAGCACTGCTGCCTTTTCAAACAGCTGATCGGCGGCGGTCCCAGGTGTCGGACCACACTGATCAGATACTGATGGCCTATCCTGAGTATAGGTCATCAGTATTAAAGTCTGGGAAAACTCTTTTAATTCTGTTCTTCTTCTCCTATCGGTGCCTTTAACTCCTTGTTGTCCAGCTTTGATAGTAGTGATAGATTGACACACATGCTAATAATCACCCAGCTGAGCCAATCAGTATGCACCTATGTATGGAAAGTGCTTTCTCTTTTACTTTATGTCATGACTAAGACTGCTACAGCTGGTCAAAACGCGTAAGCAATTCACATGCAGAAGATGTACTTTTAGTTGCTGTTTTGTAATAATGTTTAAAAGAAAGTTTTTATGAATCACGCTGGCATTTCTACGCAGCCCTAACCACTCTCCAGAGAAGGAGATGAAGGGGGAGTTGCTAGCGGGCCCAGCACATTTATCTTCTTGTATGACAGTTTTCTGGTGTACAAGAAGCCTAACTTCTATGCCAGCTCATTTCACTTTTACTAGTAGAGGATGCGCCTAATTTATAATGAGGCGTGAGCCTCAGAATTAATTTGGCGTACCCTCCAGGCAGAACAGACCAGTCTATATTATATTTGCACCCCCCTCCCACCCCTTACTGCCAGAAAAAGAACTGTTCATATGTTCATTGCATGCACCAACACCGACATTGCTGACACATCCTTCATCCTTGCACCTCAAGACTCATCTACACCAAGAGCATCCCACCTAACACCAGACAGACGCCCCAAAGTCATGGAGTGGCAGAAATTGTGTGCTCTTCCCCTCACTTCATGGCCCAGGGGATTGACATCATCATTGCATATCTAGCTCTCTATCTAGGCAGCAAAGCTGCATTTGTCACTTACCTGAGTTCACATATGTACTGTGTACTCCAGCAGTCTGTTCCAGCGGAGCAACAGACTGCCAGAATTCACTGTATCCAGCATAGCCACCATGCACCGTCACCGTATCCAGATACCACAGTGCACCGACACCGTATCCAGATACCACAGTGCACTGTCACCGTATCCAGATACCGCCACGCACCGTCACCGTATCCAGATACCACCATGCACTGTCACTGTATCCAGATACCACCATGCACTGTCACTGTATCCAGATACCACCGTGCACCATCACTGTATCCAGATACCACCATGCACCGTCACTGTATCCAGATACCACCGTGCACCATCCCCGTATACAGATACCACGGTGCACCGTCACTGTATCCAGATACCACCGTGCACCGTCACTGTATCCAGATACCACCGTGCACCGTCATTGTATCCAGATACCACCGTGCACCGACACCGTATCCAGATACCACAGTGCACTGTCACCGTATCCAGATACCACCATGCACTTTCACTGTATCCAGATACCACCGTGCACCGTCACTGTATCCAGATACCACCGTGCACCGTCACTGTATCCAGATACCACCGCGCACCATCACCGTATCCAGATACCACCGTGCACCGTCACCGTATCCAGATACCACCGTGCACCGTCACCGTATCCAGATACCACCGTGCACCGTCACCGTATCCAGATACCACCATGCACTGTCACTGTATCCAGATACCACCGTGCACCATCACTGTATCCAGATACCACCATGCACCGTATCCAGATACCATCGTGCACCATATCCAGATACCACCGTGCACCATATCCAGACACCACTGTGCGCCATCACTGTATCCAGATACCACCGTGCACCGTCACTGTATCCAGATACCACCGTACACCGTCACTGTATCCAGATACCACCGTGCATCGTCCCCGTATACAGATACCACCGTGCATCGTCCCCGTATACAGATACCACCGTGCACTGTCACTGTATCCAGATACCACCGTGCACCGTCAGATCCTTTTCACTTTAATGGGATCTGGCAGGATCCAGCCTATTTCCGGCTAGACAAAAAATTCTGCATGTAGTATTTTTTGTCCTGCCATAAAGCTGGTATATATATACCAGACATAGTGACTAAAACAGAGGGCCGGAGTTCAGAATGCAGATGTGAGCCTAGCCTTACAGGTTATTATGCCTGCTCTCAAAAAAGCAATAAATAAAGACAAGGCGGAAATTATTAAGCAAAAAGTGCCACAGTTCTGGCTCAAATTGTGACAAAAACTGGCAGACATGCCGTGCCAAACTTATGTTTTTTTTTTTTTTTCAGTTTTTTTTAATATCTAGAAAAGTAAATCTGTGGCTAGCTGGAGTTGTAAAACATGCCAGATTTAGTAATGGACATATTTAGTGCAAAATGATATATACATAAGAAGTAACATAAGAAAGACAAAAGTGTCTAACATATCTTGTAAGATGCACCACATCTCCATACTGGAGCGCTTCTCTGTGATAAATTCAATGCATTTTCTGCCTGCCTCGTCTAGGTTTATCCTGTATAAATTCAGGACAGTATTAATAAATCTGCTCCAATGTACATTCAAACTACTATGTCCTTCTTGGCTAAGCATCAAAAAACAACATGATTTACAGATATTCAGTCACGAGATGTCTATGCTATATAAGTTTTTGTGTGGTTGTGTTCTGGATCGCAGTCTGTCAAGGGTTTTGCTTTCATGTCATATTATTTTGCTACATCTATACCCCCTTCAAGTGCACCGAGCAATCCAGTATTTTATTCCTAAAACCATGGGCGACTTAAAATCTATAAAGCTAGACATGCCGGAAAAATAATAACAAATTTTGTATGTCACCAAAATTAGAAAATCTTGTAACATTAAGTTCTCTTAAAGTGGCGTCATTATCTCGCGGTCTCCAGGGAAATTATTGCTGCAGGGCCTAGAATGTGACTCAGTTTATATTTGTAGTAATTTATAACATTTGCCATTAGAGGAATAGTGCTGCTGTAATTAGGGTGGATTGAAGTAATTAAGATCCATGATAGATAGTTTGGTTGATGAAATAAAATTGAACATCAAGCTGATTCCATTCCCTGAGACTGGCTCACTGCACAGTATGAAATCTTATTTATTTGGTGGCTCTTATTAAATAATGTTGTTCTTTACTTTACTTAAAATGTGTATGAAATTTAGGGTATGTTCATCCGACGGATCAAAATCCGACGTGTATTTTTCGTGGCAGAAACCTGAGGGTGAGTGACACTGTATTTCTCTCATGAAAATTGGCCTCATTGATATTCAATGGAGATAATACTGGCATGTCACTCATTTCAGGGGTGGGAAAAATGCCAGACATCTGCATTCTCCTACGCATGTGAGCTTCTTTGTGGAAATGAGGTGAGGATTGTGTAGTACCCAAAAATTTTGTAATGTTATGTCATATAATGTAATGTACACACAGCATGACCGGGTATGGTTGGCAGGGACAGGGTTAACTACCCTGTTCCAGCCCTCTCAGGAGTGGTAGGAGTGACCTGGTCCTACTTCCTACCTAGAGAGTGTAGAGTAGTGTGTGAGCCCATGTGCTCCTTCTCCTTAGGTCTCAGGATCCAGATACTAACTGACCTATGTGAAAAGTTACTGCTTCTGCTACGGCAAGAAAGAGAGAAAGAAAGGAGAGCTTGGAGTCTGCATGGCCGAGCATGGGAATCAGCAAGGTAACCTGCGACTACAGCTATACAGGCTTTGCTGCCTGTGAGGGATTATGGTTAAGTCACCCATCACACTTAACCACACCTTGGCAAGATGTGCCTCTAAAAGCTTTATCCCGCAGTGGACACTACAGCCATAAATGCCAGATTGCAGTTACCAGCAAGAGATTCTAATGAGAAAGACTTCAGCAAGAAAGCATATCAACAGTGCCTTTATTTACCACTTTGTCAACCTCGCTATCTGGGGAAAGAATTGCACTGTGTTTTGCCATAATTGGATGTGCTGCAACTCCCATTTTGCATTGCAGTAAAGAGAGACGTTTATTCTGCTACCTATGGCCTGGTTTTCTGACTCCTACCACACTGTACGCACTGCACTACATGGCCCTATCCTGCACCCATCCAAACACCTACCATCATGGCACCCCAGCTATCATCGAGCAGGGGCACCAGAAACAGGGTTTGTCCCTCCTTATGGTGCGTCCATAGAAGCAATGGCCTGAGGGAGACCCCCAAGACACTATATTGTTAGAGCCACTACCACTCCAATATTCTGCCTTCTCATGGGCCGCTGCATTTGCATGTGGATTTCATACAGATTTTGTCACAGAATATGCGCCACAATCTGCCTGAACACTCCATGGTGTGAACACACCCTAATTCTACAAAAATTTCAAAAAAAGATTTTTCTACCTACAGATTCCAAGAACATGTTACATAAAGTTTAGGAGATGACTACAGGAAAATAAGTGGGGGTAGTGAGTGTGTCAAACTGAGAAGCTGAAGGCTACTCTAGGCGAATGAGAAAAAAAGAAGCAAACGCATGGATGGCACAGCCAAAAAACACCAGATGAAACAGACGTCGAGATGGCTGCACAGAAACCTCTAGAGGACACAGGTGGTGCTCAATCCAAAACAGTCCACGAACAATAGCTTTTGAGAAGAAATAAAGATGGCACTCACCAGAAAAGTCCAGATTTGCTTTATTTGTCCAAAAAAGACAGACTTACATATAAAGTGGCAGGGGTGTGGTAACGCTACACAAGTGTTACAGAGCGGCGACGGCCGTTTCGCGCAAGGTGCGCTTCCTCTGGCCTCTCTAACAAGAGGAAGCGCACCTTGCGCAAAACGGCCATCGCCGCTCTGTAAAACTTGTGTAGCACCCCTGTCACTTTATATGTAAGTCTGTCTTTTTTGGACAAATAAAGCAAATCTGGACTTTTTGGGTGAGTGCCATCTTTATTTCTTCTCAAAAGCTACCACTCTAGGCGAATGCAGAGGGGACCAGACACTGCGAATTCACGGCATAAGGAGTAAAAAGTATTTCAGGTACTTTCATTAGATATTCCATTAAATTTTTAAGGAGGACCAGAGGGTCACTTTTAACTTCGAACAGCATTTTTCATCTGCAGAATGGATGAACATAACGCATGCTGCATTTTTACACGCTCATGTGAATAATCCCGCAAATTAACATTAGTTTCATTTATCCGATATACTGCATTTTGTTCTGCATTATTGTGGAAGCATGCGACTGGGACTGAAAAATACACTGACATGGAGATCGGCAATGTTTTAACCCTTTTGCTACCAGCGCTGTACATGTACGGAGGTGGAGCGATAGGCAAACATGGCGCCCACTTGCACATGCAGCGTTCAAACAGCAGAGACCTGCGGCTAACTACCGCGACGGGCAATAATGCTGATCATGGTAACTAAAGCCTTTAGATGCCGTGATTAAGTGAGATAACGGCATCTAACTGCGCAAAAAAATGAGTGTAACCAGCATCCCCTGTGGCCAATGGGGATGCCGGTAATTGGTCTGAATGCGCTCAGCCTCGCTGAAGAGGGTGAGAACATTCAAACTGTAATTCTTATTTTGGCCACCAGGCAGCTAACCATAAGAAATGAGCCATTCTCAGTAATAAGTCCAGTTTAAAAATCCATCATTGTGCAAAATAAAAAAAAATAAAAAAAATTTTTATATGCTCATATAGGAGCTTCAAAATCATTGCAAAAAATATATAAAAAATTAAAATATAAAAGTTTAACAAAAAAGTATAATAAAAAATAAATACCTATTCTCTTACCCCAAATTCTCTTACCCCAAAAAATGAAATAAAATGTGATCAGAAAGTCACACACACTCCAAAATGGTATCAATAAAAAATAAAGATGGTCCTGCAAAAAATGAGCCAACACACAGCTCAGTAGATATAACTATAAACAAGTTATGGGGGGTCAGAATAAGGTGAAGTAAACAAAAAAATTTTTCTGTAAGTTTAAATGTATTTTAGACAGTATTAAGACAAAAAAACCTATACATATGGGGTATCGTTTTAATCGTACTGGCCCAGTGAATAAAGGGAATGGGTCAGTTTTGCTGCAAATGGAATGTCGTGGGAACAAAACCTGTAAAATGGTGGAGGAGTTGCATTTTTTTCCCAATTTAACCCCATTTGGAATTTTTTATTTTACTGCTTCCCACTACATTGTATGCCATAATTAATGGTGGCATTAAAAAGTACAACTTGTCACACAAAAAAATAAGCCCTCATACAGCTATGTGAATGGAAATTTTATGGATCAAGGAAAGATAGGGAAGAAAAATGAAACAGCAAAAACGAAAAAACCTCCGGTATCCTAAGGGTTATGGCTGCATCTAAAAGCACTTTCATTTATAATGATTGTGCGTTTATGCAGCAAAATGGCCGCTCACCTAGGGTTGAGCGATATATCGGTATCCACGATATACCGCGATAATACAAAACGGCGATATGGCGATATCACAGTTGACTAATAATCGCGGTATTCAACGACATAATAGGAGCGGTCGCTTGTGTGCTGACCGCTTCCAAAATGTGCTCTTCCTGCCACCTGCTTACGTTCCCGGGTCACTGGCTTCTGTCTCCTGCAGTACTACTTGAGCGCGGATGGATGGACATGGCTGCAAGTGCACTGGAGGGAGGGAGCTAGCAGGCTTTTTTTTCATTAAACTTTATGTAAACCTGTCATAAACTACCGTGCAAGTCTGGTGCTTCATCTTGCTCTGCGCCGCCGCTGCCTCCTCTGGTCTTGCTGTGCCCTGCCGCCATCGCCTCTTGTCAATGCAGTAGTTTGAGTTTATACTGTATGTTGGCTGCCCCCATACAGTATAATGTCACCTTGTGGCTTCCCCCATACAGTATAACGCCCCCTTGTGGCTGCCCCCATACAGTATAATGTCTCCTTGTGGCTGCCCCCATACAGTATAACGTCTCCTTGTGGCTGCCCCCATACATTATAATGTCTCCTACGCTCACCCCGTGGCTATTAAACAGCAGCTTTTAGTTGCCGGACTGCACCAGTCTCCACATCTGTGTATTGTTTGGCCACATCCTGGGCACATTTTGACCACGGTGCATCCGGAACCCGTTACCCAGGCCTAAACACCTAAACACCCCTATATCCACTGCAGTCTGTTTCATGTCACTGTGATGAACGGACATTGCCTGGTACTCTACAGCAATTACCTTATTCAGTAACAGTGCCAATGAGAAAATTGACTCTTGCATATCTGATGAGAGATTTTATTTCATTACTGGTTATTCCAGCAGCTACAGGACTGATTTTGTTCATTCCAGTTTCAAGAGGCTTTACTTAATGAACATTTACATAAGCAGTGGTCATTATCTTTAAGCTTTAGCAACAGAAATCCTGCCTTTTACAATTACTTTCTATATGAACCCTGTCTTGTATTGCAATGTACTAATTAGCTGAACATAACAATGACTGTGTCTGCGGAAAATTAGCACAAAGACCTTTATGGCTTGTTGATCGTGTCCTATGTTAATTGCAACCTCAATGATAAATAACAATGCAGTCGGAGCTGTGATCTTGGGGATTTACAGGGCGTATTAAAGGGGCTGTCCAGGTTATTTTAATATATTCTTCTAGCGGTATACTCACCTGCTCCCTGCTGCTTCATTTTGGCTCTCTGGCTCCTGGGCTGTCTTCACTGAAACTTTGGTTCCTACCTGTTAACATCTGCATGGATGAGGTCATGTGCACTGCTGCGACCAATGACTGGCCTCGGTGGTGACATGTCCCAAGCAAGACGTTACTGCTGTTTCACTTTCGCTTGAGAACATGTCACTGGCTGTAGCAATGCATGTGACTCCATCCCAGGGTTGCCAACCGTCCAGAAATTTCTGGACAGTCCGTAAAAATAGGTAACTTTTTTGCTCTGTCCGTGAAAAAAAATAGAGGTGTCCGTGATTTTTTTGAGGCTGGTGGTACCTTACTAGATTATTTTGGTGGTAAATATCATCATTTTACAGCTCACAGTAAATGGTGGTAATGAGTTCTGATCAGTATATTGAGCTATAGACCTTTATTACTTATAATATTTATCTTTTTATTATGGTTTTCCAATTTGTCCGTAAAAATGTTGGCTGTCCGTGATTTTGGGATAAGTTGTCCAGAAAAAAGAAAAATTCGGGTTGGCAACCCTGCTCCATTCATATGGAAAGCTGACAGGTAAGGACGGGCAGTTCAGTGAAGACAGCCTGGGAGCCATGGAGCCACACAGGAATGCTGGGAGGCAGGTCCAACTGGGATGGAGGGGAAACCTCCAAAAATAATTATCCTGGACAACCACTTTAACGCCTTCATAAAATTTGCTGTACATGTACGACGGATGTTGGCACCTGCTCCAGAGCACAGCTGGCACCATAGTTGCTGGATTTCTGCTTTTTCACACAGCAGACACCTGTGGCTTATGTCTAAAATCAATGCTGCTGATCGCGGACATTTAACCTCTTGGATGCCATGGTTAATGAGGCAACTTTCCCCAGGAGCGCTGCCCTCCCGGTCCCCAAACAGCTTCCCTGCTCTGAGCTCAGGGAAGCTGTTCGTTGGTGGTCACAGGCTGGAGCCTGAGTGAGACTACAAGGCCTATGACAGGTATATTTTTATGGAGAAAAACTCCTACTCATCTGCTCTTGCTGCTCCTCTCAAGCTCCTTGGTTCCTTTCAGCAGTCTTCTGGTCCTCTGGGGTGGTGTCCACAAGTGGACTTGCTGCTTGGGTCCACGTCATCAGTGAGGTTAGTCATTGGCTGCAGCGGTGCATGTCACCTCGTCTGTCTGCAAGTTTACAAGATGGGGACCTGAAAACCTCTGAAGAGAGCTAGGGGGCTGGAACGGAGTAGCAGGAGCAGGAGAGTATGAGCTTTTCCACAGGTGCAAAACAGTGCATAGGACTGTTAAAAATGTCCCCAAAGTTGGACAAACCCTTTAAGGTGCAAACCAGTCCACCTCCTTAAGGGGTTAATGCTACTTGGACACTTATTTTGCCTTATTTTGCCATTATATAGTGCAAGTGGGTATAAGGAGGACATATCAATAGAAGGTTCTGTATGCGGTCCATCAAATCTAATGCAGCCACTTATAATAATTATACTTATTTGTTCTTTATTTTGCTCACCCATATAGCACTACTATATACTGTACTTTACAGACATTATCACTCACTGTCCGCAATGGCACTCACAATCTAAGTTCCCTATCAGTATGTCTTTGGAGTGTGGGAGGAAATCGGAGGACCCGGAAGAAACCCACACAAACACAGGGAGAACATACAAACTCCATGCAGATGTTGTCCTTGGTCGGATTTAAACCCAGGACCCCATATCTGCATTGTTATGAAGAATCACAACCCCTTACTACTGGTCTCCCACATCACTCGAGTTTTAAGTCTGACCCATCCCAAGTTCCGTAGTTACATAAATCAAACACACAACCAACTGGGGTACATGCAGCTCCATGTTGCAAAAGTACATGCAATAACCTGATGAAGAAGGCGATCCGACCTTGAAACGCGTTGTTCACATTAATAAAATCTTTCTTGGAAAAAAGCTACTGCATGGTAAACTCACATCCGCCTCATGACAGCGCCAAAATGGGACTGTTTTTCTATGGTAATGGGTGTTTTTCCTTTGCTTGCTTTACTGTAGTTCTGGCATTCTATTCATACTGTGCATCTTGTTATTCATAAACTGAGAAGACCAGAATGAGCAACTCTATATATTCCTCTATTCTATATATTCCAGAATGAGCAACTCTATATATACAGTTTCAACAGGGGAACGGTTGAAACTGTGCAGCAGTGATGATCTCCAGCAAGCGATGTTGTATCTCTACCTGCTATATATACTGCCTCCTGGAATAACTCTTCACAGCAGAGGATATATGAATGTCCAGACAACACAGTCATAAGTAACGTCTCAGCAATAATACAAGTAATAGCACAAGCGCCAGAGTCATATTCCTATCAGTATTGCTGATGAATATATTTCATATAGTGATGCATTATATAGACTATTGTGTTTTACTATGTACTTGCCAATAAATCACTGTACACGCAACATCGCTGTAGAGCATAAAAAATGCATAAGAATATTAAATATATATATTTTTAAGGCTGATATTTACATACAGAGTGAGAGTCCCGAACATATTGTAGAGAAAGAAATAGATAGATAACAAGATAAACAGCACTGTAACAGGATACAATTGTTTGCTATATTTATTCACCCATATCCGCAGCAAGGTTTGGTGAGGGAGCTGAAACGTCGCTATGGATTTGGGTGAATAAGCACTTTTATCCTGTTAGAGTGCTCTGATTTTCTCCTCTGTTACATAGATAGAATAGATAGAGTAGAGTGATAGATATAGATAGATAGATAGATAGATAGATAGATAGATAGATAGATAGATATGACAGACAGACACATGCATATATACTGTAGATATACTGATTTTCTCCTCTGTAGGAGATAGATATTAGATAGATAGATAGATAGATAGACAGATAGATATTAGATAGATAGATAGATATTAGATAGATGATAAGGCAGCACTCCAGTATCTGTGAAGGGTGTTAGACTGGTTTATTCCCTCAGTCGCAACGTTTCATCCCAGCATGAGGCCTTTGTCAAGTGGTGGATTGAGAAAAGTCCAAGTAAGAGGACTGAAACGTCTCTTTGGTATTTAAAGGGGTTCTGCAGTTTTTTCAAACTGATGATCTATCCTCTGGATAGATCATCAGCATCTGATCGGCAGGGGTCCGACACCCGGGACCACCGCCGATCAGCTGTTTGAGAAGGCAGCGGCGCTGCAGGAGCGCCGCGGCCTTCTCTGTGTTTACCGCAGGCCAGTGACGTCACGACTAGTATCACTGGCCTGGGCGGGGCTAAGCTCCGTTCACATGAATGGAGCTTAGCCGCGCCCAGGCCAGTGATAGTGTTCCTAAGTTAGGGAAACAGCATACATTACCTTGCCGTGCACTGCAATGGGAGCTACTGAAACAACAAGCTCCAGTACAGTATTCTTTTATAGATACAAATTTGGTCCCACCCATGTAAATTGTTTAACGGGTCACTATGTTTTCATAAAACTTTTGATAAGTCATAAAGACATATCAAAGATTTTGATTGGTGCGGGTGTAAGTGCTGAGATCCCCCACTGATCACTAGAAGGAGGAGAGAGAAGCACTTGCATATCGCACTCTCTCTCCTCACCTCTCAGATTAGCCTACAGGAAAATAAGCGATATGCAAGCACTTCTCAGTCTTCGTTTTAGCATTTGGTGGGGGTCCTAGCACTCAGACCCCTACAGATCAAAATCT
The DNA here is from genome assembly GCA_900303285.1 of Rhinella marina. Lineage (NCBI taxonomy): Eukaryota > Metazoa > Chordata > Amphibia > Anura > Bufonidae > Rhinella > Rhinella marina. The sequence continues at coordinate 48,166 of ONZH01000607.1, read as the reverse complement.
TTGATATGTCCCCATAAAACATTTCATATGTCATAAACACTCAGCAACCCTTTACTTTTGATTGCAAAAACCAATCAATGTTAGTGAATTTGTTACAAATGTCTCTACAGTGGACAGCAAACATTTCTCACAGGCTGGAAGGTGGGTACCATACTACTCTATACTGTAAAGCCATCAGATCTTGCATTTATGTGCATAAGACTTGAAAGTACAAGGGTCACCAATGAGAATGAATATAGAGTGCCAGAAATGAATGTTGAAAATGGTGTTACATAGCATGTGAATATCTACAGAATGGTAATATTTTTTGGGGTGTTGACTGTTTGGTGGCAATTTTTAGCACAGTCTAGAGAAGACTTAGGGTAGTTTCACAGGCTCTCACAAACGGTCCTAAACTGATCAGTTTTTCAATAATGCATTCTGAATGGAAAAGGATCCGTTCAGAATGCATCAGTTTTGCTTCAGTTCAGTCTCCAGTCCGTTTTGGAGGCGGACACTAAAACGCTGCCTGATGGAAACTGATCCAAACGGATCCGTCATGACTCACAATGTAAGTCAATGAGGACGGATCCGTTCTGTCTGGCATAACAGAAAATTGACTTTCAATGGAATTCATGACGGATCCGTCTTGGCTATGTAAAAGATAATACAAACAGATCCGTTCAGAACGGATGCAGACGTTTGTATTATCATGACGGATCCGTTCGTGAGAGCCTGGACGGATCTCACAAAGGGATCCTGCAAACGCAAGTGTGAAAGTAGCCTTAGATGGCCTTTTTATTTTATTCAAAAAAGGTTGCTATTTTGTGCTGTGACATTTAAGGTAAAGATGTATCTCCAAAGAAAAATGAAAATGTTATAATCCTCTTGTACAATATGGAACCTTCTCCCTTCAAAGTTCAGATGTTGTTGGCTGTAAACCTCTCTTTCTTCCTAATTCAGTAGCAAGAATTTGTTATGTATGCCAACTTATACATAGCTGTAGAAAATAATGGTCACTATGTCTACATGCCTGCTAGCACACATTACACTTGCTTTCCACTCCCGTTTCAATTCCACATACTGTCTGAATCATTGCAGATGCTGCTGTAATCACAGGACTCACAAATTGCTTTTAATTTCTATTATGTTAGCTTATTTTTACTGCAAGTAACATCAGCTTGGAAAAAGCCAAAGTTTACTCTGCTTTAGGGCTCATGCACACAAACGTATTTTCTTTCTGTGTCCATTCCAGCTTTTTTGCGGACCGTATGCAGAACCATTCATTTCAATGGGTCCGAAAAAAAAAAATGGAAGTTACTCCTTGTGCATTCTGTTTTCGTATGTCAATATGCCCGTTCCTCAAAAAATATAGAACATGTCCTATTATTGTCCGCATTAAGGACAAGGATAGGACTGTTCTATTAGGGGCCAGCTGTTCCGCTCCTGCAAAATACGGAATGCACACGGATGCAAAAAAAAAAAAATACGGTCGTGTGCATGAGCTCTTAAACTGAAATGAATATAGCTCCATGAATGTGCAGCCTGCAAGTGAATAATGTTACCAAACAGAATATATATATACCATATTTTTCGCTTTATAAGACGTGGGTCTTAGGGGTAAAATGGCCGTGCGTCTTATAAAGCGAATACTAGTGAGCGTTTCCATTATGGAAGCGCTCACTAGTATGTAATAGGTGCCAGGAGTGGGGAAACATACTTACCCTCCTGCGCTGCGGCTCCGCTCCAAGTCTGGCGCTCCTCTGCCTTTTCCTGGCGGCGTTGCACTGTCCAGACCGCATACAGCGTCAGGACGTACTGCGCGCATTCTGACCTGACGCTGCACGCAGTCAGGTGACAGTGCAGCGCCGGCAGAGAAGACAGAGGAACGCCAGACCCGGAGCGGAGCCGCGGGAGAGGTAAGAGAGTTTTTTATTTTAATTCTGATGGGGCTGGGTGGGCTGATCTGAGGTCTGATGGGGGCACAGTGGGCTGATATGGGGGCACAGTGGGCTGATCTGAGGTCTAATGGGGGCACAGTGGACTAATATTGTGGCACAGTGGGCTGAACTGAGGTCTGATGGGAGCACAGTGGGCTGATCTGAGGTCTGATGGGAGCACAGTGGGCTGATTTGGGGGCACAGTGGGCTGATTGGCTGATCTGAGGTTTGATGGGGGCTGAGTGGGCTGATTTGAGGTCTGATGGGGGTCTGAAAGGGCTGATCTGAGGTCTGATGTGAGATCCTGAAATTTATAGGGGGGTCTGATATGAGGTCTGATGAAAAATATTTTTTCTTATTTTCCTACTCTAAAATCTGGGGTGCGTCTTATAAAGCGAAAAATACGGTATATATATATTTGGAGGTTCTAGGAAATCAGCAGTGACATGCTGTGGCCTGTGAAACATGGCTATAATTCCAGATGAGTAAGGGATGGAGTTTTTTGTAATACATTCCCCTGGTTGTGGATTCTATGAAGATGCTGACAGTTCTCTATAAAGAGGATGTAACAGTCAGTGTAACCGGTTTCTTTCAGGTGAGGGTCTGCAAGCAGGAATTTGGGGTAGTCCTACATACAGTAACATCTGCTTTACTATAATGGTATTTTACATCTCATTTTCAGAGGTATAATATTCCACTGTACAGTCATGGCCAAAAGTTTTGAGAATGACACAAATATTATATTTTCACATGATCTGCTGCCCTCTGGTTTTTATGTGTGTTTGTCAGATGTTTTTATCACATACAGAAATATAATTGCAATCATATTATGAGTAACAAAAGCTTATATTGACAGTTAGAATGAGTTAATGCAGCAAGTCAATATTTGCAGTGTTGACCCTTCTTCTTCAGGACCTCTGCAATTCTCCGTGGCATGCTCTCAATCAACTTCTGGACCAAATCCTGACTGATAGCAGTCCATTCTTGCACAATCAATGCTTGCATTTTGTCAGAATTTGTAGGTTTTTGTTTGTCCACCCGTCTCTTGATGATTGACCACAAGTTCTCAATGGGATTAAGATCTGGAGAGTTTCCAGGCCATTGACCCAAAATCTCTATGTTTTGTTCCCTGAGCCATTTAGTTATCACCTTTGCTTTATGGCAAGGTGCTCCATCATGCTGGAAAAGGCATTGTTGATCGCCAAACTGCTCTTGGACGGTTGGGAGAAGTTGCTCTCGGAGGACATTCTGGTACCATTCTTTATTCATGGCTGTGTTTTTAGGCAAGACTGTGAGAGAGCCGATTCCCTTGGCTGAGAAGCAACCCCACACATGAATGGTTTCAGGATGCTTTACAGTTGGCATGAGACAAGACTGGTGGTAGCGCTCACCTCGTCTTCTCCGAATAAGCTGTTTTCCAGATGTCCCAAACAATCGAAAAGGGGATTCATCAGAGAAAATGACTTTACCCCAGTCCTCAGCAGTCCACTCCCTGTACCTTTTGCAGAATATCAGTCTGTCCCTGATGTTTTTTCTGGAGAGAAGTGGCTTCTTTGCTGCCCTCCTTGAGACCAGGCCTTGCTCCAAGAGTCTCCGCCTCACAGTGCATGCAGATGCACTCACACCTGCCTGCTGCCATTCCTGAGCAAGCTCTGCACTGCTAGTAGCCCGATCCCACAGCTGAAACACTTTTAAGAGACGGTCCTGGCGCTTGCTGGTCTTTCTTGGGCGCCCTGGAGCCTTTTTGGCAACAATGGAACCTCGCTCCTTGAAGTTCTTGATGATGCGATAGATTGTTGACTGAGGTGCAATCTTTCTAGCTGCGATACTGGTGCAGGAAGAAAGGGTTTGGGTTCATGGAGAACTGGGCCGACTTCTCTGTCGGCTACAGACTCTACAGTAGGGATGGGCTGCACCTTAATGGTGAGGGTGCAACTGCCCTGGGGGAAAAAATGGTTAGACGGCTGGAGGAGCTTTTAAACTAGGATCTGGGGGGAGGGTGGGGGGTAATACTAATAAGGGGGTAGATAGTGTAGATAGAGAGTGGGTCATAGTCGGGGAGAGTGGGGGGTTAGTGGGGGTTGGGATTAGTGAGGAATGTAGGGAGAATATTGGGCAAAACATCAACCAAAGTAACCCAAAAACCCCGGATATTCACTTCACAGGTAATAGTAATTTTAAAAGGGGGGTAAAAAATATACATAGACCTCTTAAGTGTATGTACACTAATGCCAGAAGCCTGACTAATAAAATTGGTGAACTGGAATTAGTGATGTGTGAGGAGGACTATGACATAGTGGGAATAACTGAGACATGGCTGGATGATACCTATGACTGGGCAGTTAACGTACAGGGTTACAGTCTTTTTAGAAAGGATCGCCAAAACCGGAGAGGGGGAGGGGTCTGCCTTTATGTAAAGTCCTGTCTAAAGCCCACACTGCGGGAAGATATAAGTGAGGGACATGAAGATGTGGAGTCACTGTGGGTAGAAATAAATGGAGCCAAAAACAATAATAAAATACTAATAGGAGTTTATTATAAACCACCTACTATATCAGAGCCCATAGAAAATCTACTTCGAAATAGACGAGGTGGCAAATCATAATGAGGTCGTTATTATGGGGGATTTCAACTACCCAGATATAGACTGGGAAACTGAAACCTGTATATCTCATAAAGGAAACAGGTTCTTGACAATAACCAAAGACAATTACCTTTCCCAACTGGTTCAGGACCCGACTAGAGGGACGGCCATACTGGACTTAGTATTAACCAATAGACCTGACAGAACAACAGGTGTGCAGGTCGGGGGACTCCTGGGAAATAGTGACCATAACATAATAACCTTCCAATTGTCATTCAAAAGAGCGTTTCTTCAGGGAGGAACAAAAATACCTAACTTCAAAAAAGCTAAATTTAGCCAACTAAGAGAGGCCATAGGCCTAACTAACTGGGACAAAGTCTTCAAAAATAAAAATACAGCCACAAAATGGGATATTTTTAAAAGCATCCTAATATCTAATTGTGAGAGGTACATACCATATAGGAATAAAATAATAAGAAACAAGAAAAAACCAATGTGGATAAATAGAACTGTAAAGAAAGCAATAAATGACAAACAGAAAGCATTTAAATCACTAAAACAGGAGGGGAGCGAGAAAGCATTGAAAAACTATAAGGAAAAAAATAGAATATGTAAAAGACAAATAAAAACAGCCAAACTAGAGACCGAGAGATTAATCGCCAAAGAAAGTAAAACTAACCCTAAAATGTTCTTTAATTATATAAATGGTAAAAAGTATAAACCTGAAGGTGTCGGCCCCTTACAGAGTAATGAGGGGGGAGTTGCAGAGAGCGATGAGGAGAAAGCAAAGCTACTAAATATCTTTTTCTCCACTGTATTCACTGAGGAAAATAAACTGTCAGATGAAATGCAGAATATAAAAGTAAATTCCCCATTAAAAGTGCCCTGTCTGACCCAGGAAGAAGTAGAGCTGCGTCTTAAAAAGATTAAAATAGACAAATCGCCAGGACCGGATGGCATACACCCCCGTATCCTAAGAGAATTAAGTAATGTCATCGCCAGACCCTTATTTCTGATATTTAAGGACTCTATACTGACAGGGAGTGTTCCACAGGATTGGCGCATAGCAAATGTGGTTCCAATATTCAAAAGCGTCCAAAAACAGAGCCCGGGAACTATAGGCCGGTAAGTTTAACATCTGTCATGGGTAAACTGTTTGAGGGTTTTCTAAGAGATGCTATCTTGGAGTACCTCAATGAAAATAAGCAAATTACTCCATATCAGCATGGCTTCATGAGGGATCGGTCATGTCAAACCAATTTAATCAGTTTCTATGAGGAGGTAAGTTCTAGACTAGACCGCAGCGAATCAATGGATGTCGTATATCTGGACTTCTCCAAAGCATTTGACACTGTACCACATAAAAGGTTAGTATATAAGATGAGAATGCTTGGCCTGGGAGAAAATGTCTGTATGTGGGTAAGTAACTGGCTCAGTGATAGAAAACAGAGGGTGGTTATTAACGGTACATACTCAGATTGGGTCACTGTCACTAGTGGGGTACCACAGGGGTCAGTATTGGGCCCTATTCTCTTCAATATATTTATTAATGATCTTGTAGAAGGCTTGCACAGTAAAATATCAATTTTTGCAGATGACACTAAACTGTGTAAAGTAATTAACACAGAAGAGGACAGTACACTGCTACAGATGGATCTGGATAGACTGGAGGCTTGGGCAGAGAAGTGGCAGATGAGGTTTAACACTGACAAATGTAAAGTTATGCATATGGGAAGGAATAATGCAAGTCACCAGTACATACTAAATGGTAAAATATTGGGTAACTCTGACATAGAAAAGGACCTAGGAATTTTAGTGAACAGAAATCTAAGCTGCAGAAACCAGTGTCAGACAGCTGCTGCCAAGGCCAATAAGATAATGGGCTGCATCAAAAGAGGCATAGATGCCCGTGATGAGAACATAGTCCTGCCACTTTACAAATCACTAGTCAGACCACACATGGAGTACTGTGTACAGTTCTGGGCTCCTGTGAACAAGGCAGACATAGCAGAGCTGGAGAGGGTTCAGAGGAGGGCAACTAAAGTAATAACTGGAATGGGTGGACTACAGTACCCAGAAAGATTATCAAAATTAGGCTTATTCACTTTAGAAAAAAGACGACTGAGGGGAGATCTAATAACTATGTATAAATATATCAGAGGTCAGTACAGAGATCTCTCCCACGATCTATTTATCCCCAGGACTGTGACTGTGACGAGGGGACATCCTCTGCGTCTGGAGGAAAGAAGGTTTGTACACAAACATAGAAGAGGATTATTTACGGTAAGAGCAGTGAGACTATGGTAAGTTCACTAAAAGAGTTCAAGAGGGGCCTGGATGTATTTTTGGAGGGTAATAATATTACAGGTTATAGTTACTAGAGAGGGGTTGTTGATCCAGGGAGTAATTCTGATTGCCTGATTGGAGTCGGGAAGGAATTTTTTTCCCTAAAGTGGGGAAAACTGGCTTCTACCTCACAGGGTTTTTTTGCCTTCCTCTGGATCAACTTGTAGGAAAACAGGCCGAACTGGATGGACAGATGTCTTTTTTTTGGCCTTATAAACTATGTTACTATGTTACTATGATACTCTTCCCTGTTAGGCCATTTTTGTGCAGTGCAATGATGACTGCACGTGTTTCTTTAGAGATAACCATGGTTAACAGAAGAGAAACAATGATGCCAAGCACCAGCCTCCTTTTAAAGTGTCCAGTGGTGTCATTCTTACTTAATCATGACAGATTGATCTCCAGCCCTGTCCTCATCAACACCCACACCTGTGTTAATGGAGCAATCACTGAAACGATGTTAGCTGGTCCTTTTAAGGCAGGGCTGCAATGATGTTGAAATGTGTTTTGGGGGATAAAGTTCATTTTCTAGGCAAATATTGACTTTGCAAGTAATTGCTGTTAAGCTGATCACTCTTTATAACATTCTGGAGTATATGCAAATTGCCATTATAAAAAATGAAGCAGTAGACTTTGTAAAAATTAATATTTGTATCATTCTCAAAACTTTTGGCCATGACTGTAGTGTGCTTTTGTAATATGTGGAGAACAAAGACAGGTATGAAATGCTACATACAATATGCTGCATGGGAGTAATAACCATTTTTAGAAAGGGGTCTTTCTGTTATTCCACAAATGTGCTTGACCTTTGAAAAGATACTTAGTAAAATTACATTCAAATGAGGTTTAACCTAATCTACTTCATAAGACTCAAGCTCCTACTGATTATATTACATGCCCAAAATACATATGCAACAAATAAATCATAAAAACATTGTGGATTAGAAGTATTACTAGAATATTAAATGAACCCATAAAAAGAATATGGAACAATAACTTTAATGACTCTGCAAAACTGTCGATTGAAAGGCCTGTGGACATCTAGTTAAATGAGGTTCTCCAGGCTTTTAATATTGATGACCTATCCTCAGGATAGGTCATCAATATCAGATTGTGGGGGTCTGAGATCAGGGACCCCCACCGATCAACTGTATGAAGAGAAGGCACGTGCTATGCGTCTTTCTTCGTGCATGGCAGACATGGCAGCAGCGCGCAGGAAGAGACACAGGGTATAGCACACGCCCACAGCGCATGCCTTTTTCTCATACAGCTGACTGGCGGGGGTGCTATTCTGAAGATAGGTCATCAATATTAAAAGCCTGGAAAACCTCTTTAAACAGAACGACGAACATTTACTTTTATTCTGGCACGCAGCTCTCCCTCAAGTGCCCTCATTTCCATCCCTGTGTTTTTAATATAGCGTACCTGTTGTTTCAGGTGACTTTTCAGAACAAGCTATTAAAAGGGGTTTTCCGAGTTATATATATTGATGATCTATCCTCAGGATAGGTCATCAATATCTGATCGGTGGGGGTCCGACACCTGGCACCCCCGCTGATCAGCTGTTTGAAGAGGAGGCGCGCACCGTATCAGTGCTGCCTCATCTTCACTGTTTACATGCTGGCCGACACGGGGGTAGTGGTGAGTAGATGTAATTACACCTCACCACCCCATTCATTTCTATGGGAAGAATCGCTTCCATAGACTTGTATGGAAGCGATTCTTCCCATAGAAATCAATGGGGTGCTTAGGTGTAATTACACCTACTCACCATATATAACTCTGAAAACCCCTTTAAATGTGGATAACTGAGGAATAACACTATATCTGCCCATTACCTGATTTTGCATTCTCTATTTTTCAGCACTTTCCACCATCTGTAGGCTCCATCTCTACTTGTCAGTTTCCATACACTGCACACAGGGCAGATCCTGCTCCCCTGTCTCTCTGCATCAACATGGGGGGAATATTATGCAACAGTACTGAGCAGTGCAGATGTGAATCCAGCACTGGGGTGAGACAGAAAATTTACAAGAGGCTTCAGCAGTGTCTCTGCGTGTGTCTCTCCACTTCTCTTTTTCTGCTCCTCCCCACTCCACAGACTTATATGGGAAGCAAGTAAACTCAGCTGTTTGAGAAGGCAGTTGCCCTCATAGTAGCGCTGCAATCTTCTTCAGCTTTTCCTAGACTGTTTGACATCACGTTTATCAGTCACATGGCCTAGACGCAGCATAATTCTATTACAGTCAATGAGGTTCAGCTGCAATACCTAGCACGGCCACTGTAAATGTATGGCTCACAGGAGCCGCACTGCCTTCTCAAGCAGCTGATCAGCGGAGGCCCCGATGTTGTACCCCCAGCAATCAAAAACATTTGGAAAATCTCTTTAAGCTACTGTTCATTTAAATGTAATCCCTAAAAACATAAATTTTTACTAAGCGGTTGAAATCTCAATATATTTTGTAGCAGATTGTCAGGAAGGAAACTACTGCACAGGCAGTACAGCACAGACATGATTTCTCTTTATTAGTTTATCATAGAGGGCACTCACATACGTGACCACATGTGCTCATAAGTATAGATATGGTTGACATTGAAAATTTACTATATTGGAACCATAGTTGTAATACCCCAGAGTGGTATTACCATTTCTTCACTCTGCTACTGTCTTTAATTGCTAACCAATAGTGTCATCCTTGTATTTATTCCAGGTCCTTCACATTGTACATTGGTAATATTGCTCTGAAACTGTTATTTATTGTATTACATGTTGTATGCCTGGTTCACCAGCAGGTGGCAGCATATATGGCCGAGAAATCTTTAGATAGAATGGAACTTACCATTCCATTCTCCCCCTTTTGGACAGAATTGGGCCAGTCCTGTTTCCTACCAAGGAAGGAGCTATAGGAAATGTTTTGGCAGTCTTAGTCTAGTCTAGAGTTGGTAGGAGACAAGAATCACCCTGACTCCTTACAGATTAACCGACAGAGTGTTCCAAGGGGGTCAACAGCCAAAGGCACCCCACTCCAGAGATACCAGAACAGTCCTAAAGTCCTGCTACCAGACTAAAGCCGAGTTTAGCACAGCAGGGAGAGAAAGCGGAATATTCAAGTTTGCCTGCCAGTTTACCATAAAACCTTCTGGAACCAAGAGACAAACTGCATATTGTCTTGATGAAAGTTGATTCAAGAAAAATTGCTGAAATTTATAAAAGTCTGGACTCGACTATTTCTCCACCTCCACCATTACTCTCCACTTTACTGCTTCGAAGCCTAACCCTGGGAATCGACGGTATCCAGGTAGGAGCACCGTGACACACACAGAAAACTGTTGGGGCCGCACCACACCAATCAGCATTCCGATAAACCTGGGACACGATCGGCCCTGGGGGGCAGCACGTTTCATAGTCTACCATATAAATGTGTTGTGCCATGAAGGTTTTGATACTGGCTCAGCGATCAACTGAATGCTGTGGACCCAGCTGAATAAAGTCCCCTTAATATCTGTTGTATCTGGCAATACAATTTATTCTGCCACATATGATTTCATCCCTACACATCGGTTATACTCTCTTCTGGCTCCTACATGTTACTCACGTACATTAGGTATGTTCATTGCATTGAATCTATTGTACAGTTGCAAGAAAGGCAATGAATCCTCTGGAATTACCCAGACACATGTCTGGGATGTGACATGTAATACAGACACACAGTGCACACAGGTATGTCTGGGATGTGACATGTAATACACACACACAGTGCACACAGGTATGTCTGGGATGTGACATGTAATACAGACACACAGTGCACACAGGTATGTCTGGGATGTGACATGTAATACAGACACACAGTGCACACAGGTATGTCTGGGATGTGACATGTAATACACACACACAGTGCACACAGGTATGTCTGGGATGTGACATGTAATACAGACACACAGTGCACACAGGTATGTCTGGGATGTGACATGTAATACAGACACACAGTGCACACAGGTATGTCTGGGATGTGACATGTAATACAGACACACAGTGCACACAGGTATGTCTGGGATGTGACATGTAATACAGACACACAGTGCACACAGGTATGTCTGGGATGTGACATGTAATACAGACACACAGTGCACACAGGTATGTCTGGAATGTGACATGTAATACACACACAGTGCACACAGGTATGTCTGGGATATGAATGTAATACACACACAGTGCACACAGGTATGTCTGGGATGTGACATGTAATACAGACACACAGTGCACACAGGTATGTCTGGGATGTGACATGTAATACACACACACAGTGCACACAGGTATGTCTGGGATGTGACATGTAATACAGACACACAGTGCGCACAGGTATGTCTGGGATGTGACATGTAATACAGACACACAGTGCACACAGGTATGTCTGGGATGTGACATGTAATACACACACAGTGCACACAGGTATGTCTTGGATGTGACATGTAATACACACACAGTGCACACAGGTATGTCTGGCATGTGACATGTAATACACACACAGTGCACACAGGTATGTCTGGGATGTGACAAGTAATACAGACACACAGTGCACACAGGTATGTCTGGGATGTGACATGTAATACAGACACACAGTGCACACAGGTATGTCTGGGATGTGACAAGTAATACACACACACAGTGCACACAGGTATGTCTGGGATGTGACATGTAATACAGACACACAGTGCACACAGGTATGTCTGGGATGTGGCATGTAATACAGACACACAGTGCACATAGGTATGTCTGGGATGTGACATGTAATACAGACACACAGTGCACACAGGTATGTCTGGGATGTGACATGTAATACAGACACACAGTGCACACAGGTATGTCTGGGATGTGACATGTAATACAGACACACAGTGCACACAGGTATGTCTGGGATGTGACATGTAATACAGACACACAGTGCACACAGATATGTCTGGGATGTGACATGTAATACAGACACACAGTGCACACAGGTATGTCTGGGATGTGACATGTAATACAGACACACAGTGCACACAGGTATGTCTGGGATGTGACATGTAATACAGACACACAGTGCACACAGATATGTCTGGGATGTGACATGTAATACAGACACACAGTGCACACAGGTATGTCTGGGATATGACATGTAATACACACACACAGTGCACACAGGTATGTCTGGGATGTGACATGTAATACAGACACACAGTGCACACAGGTATGTCTGGGATATGACATGTAATACACACACACAGTGCACACAGGTATGTCTGGGATGTGACATGTAATACAGACACACAATGCACACAGGTATGTCTGGGATGTGACATGTAATACAGACACACAGTGCACACAGGTATGTCTGGGATGTGACATGTAATACAGACACACAGTGCACATAGGTATGTCTGGGATGTGACATGTAATACACACACACAGTGCACACAGGTATGTCTGGGATGTGACATGTAATACAGACACACAGTGCACACAGGTATGTCTGGGATGTGACATGTAATACAGACACACAGTGCACACAGGTATGTCTGGGATGTGACATGTAATACAGACACACAGTGCACACAGGTATGTCTGGGATGTGACATGTAATACAGACACACAGTGCACACAGGTATGTCTGGGATGTGACATGTAATACAGACACACAGTGCACACAGGTATGTCTGGGATGTGTCTGCAATCTTCTGTGGGGCAGTGCTGTTAGTTATATTTGTAAAAAACAGGTGAAAGACTCCCTTTAACCCTCTGTGTGCTTCTCTATACTAAGCATACACAGTAAACTAAGTACCTCTCATGATTAGCCTTCAATCAGTGCATATAGATATTACAGAGCACTTGCAATCAGACTGTGGCTGATGAACTCTTGTTACTGTACCTCAGTATATATGCATATGGAGTGTTCTCTTTCGATGCATGTGGTCATATCTTCAGCACATTTTTTTAGTGAAGCATTTGTATGCAGACTCTGTTCCCAGGAGCTAGATATACCTGAAATCATCACTTGCAGCATTACCATCACTCATGCGAGTCATAGCATTACTAGGGATGATTGTGAAGTGTGTCTGCTATATAATCAAGCAAACTATAGCTTAATTTCGCATCATCCAATGAGCCTGGAATGTTAAAAATATGTAAAATGTGTTTCTTCAACATATGTGTGGCAAAGGTAATGTATCGGATTGTCCATTTCTGTTCTCCGAAAAAAAAAGCAAATCATATAGAGCTATAATAGGGTTAAAGAAAACCTGAGTTGAAAGGAAGTGTCAGCAATTTTGACTATACTAACCTGCTGACAGCTGGGGCTGGGGAAAGGAGAAACCTACCTTATGTGGAGCTTTTATTATCAGGAGAAGTCTGAATATGAAATTTTATGCTGCTAGATTCTGCTTCTGCAAGTACACTGGAGGAGGAGCTTCACTGGAAGGTGTTCTTTACTCTCTGCATTGAGCTGTTAGCCCCTCCCCTCTGCATGCCAGCTGTAATATCCAACCAGAAGATGACTACAACTGTCACTCAGAGCAGAGGGGCAGGGTTGTAAACCAGCTTAATGCATAGGGCTACCTGCATACGGGTGCAGGCTGTTTTGCAGAAATTCGGCACAAATTTCCGTGCGATTTTCTGTATGTTTCCACAACAAAACTTATGTGCATGACTTGTGATTTTTGGTGCTGGTTTGATGTGGTTTTGCTGCAGATCTTAACCTTGCATTCAAAAGGGTGAAATCTGCACAAAAGAACCGCACAAAGAATTAACATGCTGCAGATTTCAAAATCCACACTGGTCAATTTCCACACTGAACGAAAAAGCAAAGTGTACATGAGATTTGTGAAATTTGTGCTGGTACTGTATTATGTTGCAGTTTTTCCACCCAAGAATCTGTGCTGAAAAAACGTGCGTTATCCGCAACGTGTGCAGGTAGCTTAGAGCACTGCATAGTGAAGCTCTGCTTCCAGTGCACTTGCAGGATAAGGGCTCGTGTACATGACTGTATGCATTTTGCCGTCCGCAAAAAAAACGGATCCACAAAAAATACGGATGATGTCTGTGTGTATTCCGTATTTTGCAGAACAGAACAGCCGGCCCCTAATAGAACAGTTCTATCCTTGTTTTGTTATGCGGACAATAATAGGAAATGTTATTTTTTTGGGGTGGAATGGACATGCAAACATACGGAAACGGAATGCACACAGAGTAACTTACTTTTTATGCGCACCCATTGAAATGTATGGTTCTGCATGCGGTCCGCAAAAAAAAAAAAAAAAAAAAAAGAAAAAATTCACTCTACTTCTGATGATAAAAGCTCCACAAAAGGTATGTTTGTATTGCTCTTCCTGCCTGTGCTGTCAGCAGTTTAGCACAGTCAAAACTGCTGACAGACTCCCCTTTAAGCATTAAAGGGAACCAGTCAAGAACCTCATGCTTATGTCTCAACAGGTTATAAACAACTATATAAACAACTAAAGAGCCTGTCAGTCTTTTACACTGTCTGTGGTAGTAGCAGCATGAAGCTGCTGTCAGCTTCTCTGTAATTTGGTATCTCTGACATGTACGGTACCACTGAAGAGGTTATACTATGATTAATGTAAAAAATGAAAATCAGACATCATATAGTACATATCTCTTTCTAACGCTTGAAGCTTCTAAAGGTAGAACCAGTCCTCTACTTCACATGGATCCAGAGATGTCTTCATTCATTGTTCCAATTGCTCAGCTAGATTTATTTCAAGCTGCCATCTCAAGGAGTGTGCCCTTTCTCACAGGACATGTTGTGTCTGCTTCAGCTGGTGAACTGAGCATGTGCGTCCACCTCAGACCTGAGAAATTAGAAAAGAGCAACCAACAGGTGGTGCTGTGCAGATAGATTTTATTGAATAACTTAGTGGCTATACAAAATATTTAATTACATGTAATTGCAAAAGTATTCAGATCCAGGTGCTGGTTTGAAAACTGTAGAATTTCTTTTGCGGGGCAACCCCTTTAAGAAGACATTTGTAGTATTAAACGCAATATCTGCGGTTGAAGGTCATAAGCCATGAACTTACTTACTTACTGCTGACACATAGAGGGGGAAATTATCATGAGGGGAATACTCGAGTCTGTGTTGACGTACTTTATACCACATTTATCAAATGTTGAATGTTTCATGAATTTCTTTTTAGAAATTCTTTATTTTAGAAAATAAAGCAGATACCGATATCTTATACCTCGATGATAACGGTAGGCACAATGCAAATGTAGAGAAATCACTGGAAAGACATTCACCAAATATTATATCTTATCCAACATGTCAAATCTTCAATGAACAACACAAATGCCCTAAAGGCAAATAAAATATGGAGCAATCACTGGAATCAAGAAGCCGTCAGTAAACATGAGGTAGACAAACAAGAAGGCAAGGACAAAGGAGAGGAAACAGACCTGAAACAGGAGGAAACAAAGAAGGGAGGGAGGACAGTTTGGTAAAGAGAAGAAAAAAGAACCCTGACAAGACACATATAAAGGCTCCACTAAGGCCTCTTTCACACTAGCGGCAGTCCGGATCCGGCAGGTGAAGGGTGCCGTCGGATCCGGACTGCCACAGGGACATGTGTGGGGCTGGAACCGCGTTCCGGCCCCACAAATGTCACACAGTATCATATACAGACATACACACACATACACACAAACACATACATACTTACATACTCCAGGCAGGCAGGCCGCACGTCTTCACGCCCAGGAGGCGCGCAGCTATGACGATTCCCCACAACGCCCTCTGCTGGGCGCTGTAGGGAATCATCATAGCGGCGTGCCTCCTGGGCATGAAGACGTGCGGCCTGCCTGCCTGGAGTATGTAAGTATGTATGTGTATGTGTGTGTATGTCTGTCTGTCTGCGGTTACGGATCCGTCCTAAACTCCATTGAAAGTCAATGGAGGGCGGATCCGTTTACCATGTTGGTCACACCAAACGGATCCGTCCCCATTGACTTGCATTGGGGGTCATTCCGTATCCGTCTTGGTGCGGATGCCTGGACCGGAGCATTCCGTTGTCTTCAGTTCAGTTTTGTCCCCATTGACAATGAATGGGGACAAAACTGAAGCGTTTTTTTCCGGTATTGAGCCCCTATGACGGAACTCAATACCGGAATTTAAAAACGCTAGTGTGAAAGTAGCCTTAGCCAACAGAGCCAGGTATTCCGCCGAGCCCTGGAACACAATCCACAGGGTCCAAGAGGTAATAAAGGCCTCATGGGTATGTCTTAAAAGAGCTGTCAGCTCCTCCATTCTCCGAAGGTCCTCCACCTTGTGAACCCAGACAGCTACAGAAGCATGTTTCATAAATTTGTCTAATCCTTAAACCAGGGGTGCACAACGTTTTCTGGTTCGGGGCCGCATAGCCAGACTGAACCAATGACGAGGGCTGAAAATAAAATTTTAAGGGGTATTAACAACTGAAATACTGTAATTATGGCTTATTGAATACACAGTATATACTATTAATGTCTTGTTTAAGTCCCAGGATTCCCATCTAATGGGAGAAATACGTGAAAAATACATGTGAGCAGCCACAAGACATAGACATATGTGTCTGATACCATTTGGTTGGGGGCCACACAGAATGGTATCAAGGGCCGCATGTGGCCCCCGGGCCGCAGGTTGTGCACCCCTGCCTTAAACCAAACACTTTTGTCTAGAAAAGCTACTCCAGTTCTCCTACTAGAGTGAGATTGACACTTTTTAAAAAGCCTAAGTAATAAATCTGAGTGAAACTCATTAAAGGAAATCTGTCACATGGATTAGCAATATGAAAGTACAACTATTGCCATGTAGAATAAAATACTTTATTTCTTGATGTACCCATCATTCTGTTCTTCTGGCTTTCATTTTCGCATAAATCCAAATTTTGTATTGTGCAAATTTGGGAGTAAGGTGCCCAGAGGGGCGTTATTATCATTTAAAAGTGCCCAAGAACGCCCCCCTCCAGTGCCCAGCCTGCCCTCCTTTAGACCCCAAGCACGCCTCTTCAGGGCTGAAACTAAATGCCCCCCCCCTGCTACATCATAGAGGCGATGTAACTCCGCCCACATGTGCCTTCTACAACGCCCCACATATTGTGCATTTAGCACCAAGAAATCTCACACAGACAGTCGGCAGTACTGCGCCTGCACGAGATTTCTCTGTGCTGGATGAGTGATATGTGGGGCATTGTAGAAGGCATATGTGGGCAGAGTTACATCGTCTCTATGACGTAGCAGGCGGTGGGGCGTTTAGTTCAGGCCCTGAAGAGGCGTGCTTGGGGTCTAAAGGAGGGCAGGCTGGGCACTGGAGGGGGGCGTTCCTGGGCACTTTTAAATGATAATAACGCCCCTCTGGGCACCTTACTCCCAAATTTGCACAATACAAAATTTGGATTTATGTGAAAATGAAAGCCAGAAGAACAGAATGATGGGTGCATCAAGAAATAAGGTATTTTATTCTACATGGCAATAGTTGTACTTTCATATTGCTAATCCATGTGACAGATTTCCTCCTATATATCTCAAAAATTTCTTTTTACTAGTTAATTCAAAAAGTCGCAAAAGACACATTTTGCAACTTTTTAAAGCCAAAATTCTGGAGTAAAGGCATGATAAATCAGGGCCATACTGTTATACACCTCGAAAGGACACGTGTCTTTATAAAAGGTCAAGTGACATTTGACCGTTATTGCGTAAGGGTGATGTAAAAAAATCCTTCTCTTGAATTGGGGGAAATAGGGGAACTGCTGGGGTTGCACCCATTTTAGAGGGTCTGGTACGTTTTAAAACGTTGCTCTCGGAGCCAAAACTAGAAATGATCTTTTTACCATGTTAGAGTTAAAGGGGTTGTCTCACTTCAGTAAGTGGCATGTATCATGTAGAGAAAGTTATTACAAGGCACTTACTAATGTATTGTGATTGTCCATATTGCATCCTTTGCTGCCTTGATTCATTTTTCCATCACATTATACACTTCTTGTTACAACCATCCTGCCATTCAGCAGTACTAAAACCCTGGGGCTGCACCTTTCTCGGCCCAGGCCAACTACTCCTCACTGAGATCAGGGAAGGCATTCCATACTAGTAATAGGCCTGAGCCTGTACAAGGATTCCAGGCTGATTACAAGTATGTTCCAATGCAGGCCTGCAGGTGGCAACATTGGAATATACTGAATTCATTATTCTGCAATGGACAGATATTCATTACAGAATACAAGATGCAATCTAATGATTGCATGTTATAGTCACCTAGGATGACTTAAAAAAAACATTCAAATCATAAGAAAAATAAAGAAGCAATAAAAAAATTAAACATAATGGGCATCGCCGCATCCGAAAACATCTGTATTATTAAAATATAAAAATATTTACCCCCCCCCCCAAAATTGAATTGTGATAAAAAGTGATAAAAAAGTCATACACATGGCAGAATGGTATTTCTAAAAACTACAGATCATCCTGGAAAAAACTGAGGTCTTATAATCCTCTGTAGACATAACTATAAAAAAGCTAAGGGGTTAGAATATGGTGATTAAAAGGAAAGATTATTTTTTTCTTTTAAGTATTTTAAATTTTTATTTTAATTATTTGAACATAAGAAAAACGATAAAAATCGGGTATTGCCTTTATCATACTTACCTGGAGAATGAAGGTAACAGGTCAGTTTTACCACATATGTAGGGAACGCTGTAAAAACGAAACTTATTCAACTGTGGCGGAATTGCATTTTAAAAAAAAATATATTTATCCAGCTTCCCACTATATCATGTGCAATAGTCAATGATGCCATTACTATGTACAACTTGTCCTGCAAAAAACACGCCCTCATATGGCTATGTGAACTTAAAAATAAAAAAGTTATGTCTCTGGGAAGGCAGAGAGTGAAAAATAAAAATGCAAAAATGGAAACTCACATGTTCCTGAAGAGGTTAAGCATGTTTGCTGCAGCTAGCTTGATCTCATCATACATGGTGGCAATCAATGACCAACAATTTACATGGACAAATGAACATTATTTCCTTATTTGGAACTTAAAGGGGTTCTCTGGGCTTTTACTATTGATAACCTATCCTCAGGATAAATCATCAATATCAGATCGGTGGGGGTTCAACCCCAGCCGATCAGCTGTATGAGGAGATGGCCAGCAGCAGAGGACAGGAAGACCAAAGGCAGATGGCACGTGTGCTCTCTTTCCTCATACAGCTGATCTGCGGGGGTGCCGGGTGCCCTGCCGATCTGATATTGATGATCTATCCTGAGGATAGGTCATCAATAGTAAAAGTCTGGAGAAACCCCTTTAAGTTCCAAATTGAAATAATGTTCATTTGTTCATGTAAATGGTTGGTAATTGATTGTCACCATGTATGATGAGATCATGTAGCTGCAGGCAAACATGCTTAACCCCTTCAGGAACCTGTGATTTTCCATTTTCATTTTTCACTCCCTGCCTTCCTGGAGCCATAACTTTTTTATTTTTACGTTCACATAGCCATATGAGGTATTCTCACCTTAGTCATTTATGGTATATCCACAGGATATGTCATTGTGCTGCTCGTCTACTATTCCTATGGAAATATATGAATATGGGGGTTATTGTGGGCCATTTTGTGGCCAAATCGATATACTCTATCGAATGGTGGTGCACAGTTGTATATTTAATTAATCACGGCACTTCGATTGTATAATGCAATTATCAGGACGCTTTATTGACATAACTCCATTTTTGTTGAGGCCAACATTAATGTTTCGGTCCTCCCGGACCTTGTTCACGGCCTACAATACATATATCATATACATATGTTAGTCTCAGACACATTACAAAATTTTTAGCTTTTTAGACACCCTAGTTATAAAGGACCCATTTGGTAAGCTTAGTACTGACCTATATATCAAGAGTACCGATCGCAATGCGTTATTATTATATTCTAGCAATCATCCCATCAATACAAAAAAGTCCCTTCCTCGATCTCAATTTACCCGTGTAAATCGGATCGTGAGTGATCCCGACATAAAGACAATTCGTCTTTCGGAAATGGCCCAAAAATTCCACCAACGTGGTTACCCCTCGAATTTGCTTCAAAGGGAATTGACTTATATACATCATCAACGTCCTTGCCAACAACCACAAAGGAGGACTTCTCCTCGAATACCATTAATAACAACTTATCATCCCATTATACCCAAAATTCAGAAAACTATTCAGAAACACTGGAATATTCTAAACAAGTTTTATCCCACAATACCAGAATTTTCTGAACCGGTTCGTGTCTGTTATAAACGACCAAGAAACATTCGTGACTCTTTAATTAGAGCAGATATAGGTCCTCAAAAACCGTCGATACGACAAACTACCCTTTCTACTCCAAAACTAGGAACTTACCCGTGCCTATCCTGTGCGCAATGCACAAATGTGAATAGGGGTCAAACCTTCACACACCCTCAGTCAGGGAGGATCTATAATATTCGTGGCTTTTACACATGTGCCACGTCATTTGTTATCTACTTGATAAAGTGTCCGTGCGGTCTCGCATACATTGGGGAGACTTCCCAGTGTGTGCGAGACCGCATTAGTAAACACAAATCTGACATTCATTGTAGGAGGACTGAACTTCCGGTTCCAGACCATTTTATTAAAACTGGACATAGTGTTAGTCAGTTGAAATTTCAGGTGATCGAGCATATTCCCCCTCTACGGAGAGGTGGTAATCGGTTACTTAGGTTACATACACGTGAGTCCTTTTGGATACACGAATTACGTACCGTGTCTCCAATGGGACTCAACCGAGACTTTGAATTGCATATTTTTGAATAGTTCCCCCTTTGGTTTTTCTTTATTTACTTACTTACTTATTTTAGTTTTGTTTCATTATTTTTTAGATGTTCTTCTAGAATTATTCGGCTTCAGGTAATTGCATGGATCTGATATACTAACCTGAGTGTTAGATGCCTATAGACTGTTTGTCTCTAGTCCTAAACATCTGTCAAAGTACTATGATATATATTTCCACTTGATCTATACAATAGATCGATATACTGTGGCTCATATGATGTGTGGGCAAAGATCTAGATACTAGTTGCCCTTTTTATTACTGCGCATGCGCAGGCTCTCTTGACGCACGGTCATGTGACCAGTGACGTCACCGTACTGGAGCGCGATTTTAGGGCTTAAATAGAGACGTTGGCGTCTTAGCAGTGCATGGACGCCATTCCACCTGCCTCTACCTTACACCAACGGTAGGAAACTTATGTTAGTCTGTTATGTGTCTCTGTTTCTAAGTTACATGGTTATGCTTTACTTATTTATATAGACTTACCTTTATTGGGCTGATCCGTTGGTCCCCATTCTCTTGTTTAGAAAGTATAGATACAATAGAGTTATCGTCTCCTTTGAGACCCATGGCATTTATATGATTCATGCAACAGCCTAGGAGATGGGTAGCTATTTCCCTCGATATATATAGGTACAATCTCTCTGTGGGCCTTGGATTTTTGCTGATCTGCTGCTGTTTCTCAATATAAAGTGTTTCTCAATACAAATTGGATACTATATGAGCCTGACAATATACGTGGATTTTATGTATTAATATATTTGTGTCTGTGACTGTCCATTTGTTGTGTTTTGTGTTTGTTTTAACATTTGTAATATTTAAAATTTTGTAATGTGTCTGAGACTAACATATCTATATGATATATATATTGTAGGCCGTGAACAAGGTCCGGGAGGACCGAAACATTAATGTTGGCCTCAACAAAAATGGAGTTATGTCAATAAAGCGTCCTGATAATTGCATTATACAATCGAAGTGCCGTGATTAATTTTATATTTGCAACTGGGTTGATTACCCGATCACTGAGCACTATTTGCAGGTGGTGTGCCTGCTAAATTGTTGGAGTCAGTTGTATATTTATTCCTGCACTCTATTGATGGTAACCTCAAGTTGTCCTTCTTTCCCCCTATATTTCTTGGAATAAAAGAGGAACTGCACAACTCAGAGCTCTAAGAAATGAGATCCAGAACTTTGTTTCTTTATGCGACATGTTATGCTGCGGTTTTCTTTCCGCTATGGGATGCGGAGCAAAACAAATCCATCATGACCTACAATGTAAGTCAATGGGGACGGATCCTTTTATCTGACACAATAGAAAATGGATCCGTCCCCATTGACTTTCAATGGAGTTAATGACAGATCCATCTTGGGTATGGTAAAGATAATACAACCGGATCCATTCATAACGGATGCAGACGGTTGTATTATCAGTAACGGAAGCGTTTTTGCTGAGCCCTGCTGGATCCAACAAAAACCCTGGTGTGAAAGTAGCCTAAGGCTTCATTCACACGTCCGTATTTTTCTTTTCCAGATTTTCGTTCCATTTTTTGCGGATCCGTGTTTCCACAAAAACCTTCCGTTTTTAGCAATTGTACATCCGCATCCGTTCCTTTTTTCCGCAAAAAAAACGGAAGTACGGAATATATGTTGGTTGGGTATTTCTTTCTATTTCCTGGAAACGGATCCGCAATTGCGGATGACATATTGATGCATTCCGCATATCATCCGCATTTTTTGCGGACCCATTGACTACAGTACAACCACGGACCGCAAATGCGGACAAAAGTAGGACAAGCTCTATCTTATATGCGGAGCCGCATAACGGAACGAAACGGAACAACGGATGCGGACAGCACATTTTTCGCGGAGCCATTGAAGATGGATCCGCATTCTGGATTCCGCACTTGCGGAACGGATGTGGATTAAAACATACGGACGTGTGAATGGACCCTAAGGGCTCATTCAGACGGCCGTATGATATCTGCAAAAATACGGATCCGTTTTTTTTGTCCGCAAAAAAACGGATAGCATTCCGTTTTTTTTGCAGACCCATAGACTTTAATGGGGCTATGTCCTGATTTTCACGGACAAGCATAGGACATGTTTCATTTGTTTTTGCGGAGCCATGGAATGGAAAAAAAGGGCCCATAGAAGTGAATGGGTCAGTATGTAATCCGCAAAAAAACGGATCCGCATTTTTGCGGATATCATACGGTCGTCTGAATGAGCCCTAAGACAGCTTTCTTCTGTATTGTGTTTCAAATTGAGCAAAAGAAATGTGAAAAAATCCCTTTAACAGATCTATCCTCCTGAAAGGATCCTGCCCATCTTATGTATTTACATAAATCTATAGATTCTTCACCGACTGGGAGTGGGAGCGTATTCAATCATCTATGTGAATGTTCTTCCATCCAACAATCTAATTGACTGGATGGTTAATTGGACGGATGGTCTCTTGTGTACCTAGTCTAAAGCTAATTTATCTGGGTTTACTACCTGGTGGAACTTATGGTACAAAGATGTCTGCAGAAGAGGATGGATTGTTCTACTGCCAATATTTAGTGAAGACTGCATTCATTAGCCTCCATGCTCTATCGAGTGTGGACGGTAATACCGCCATGGGGGTTACAATACTACAAAACTAGGCCAGCTAAAAAAAGCAGCACAGCACGAACATATTGTAGATCAATTTGGTTTTTGCTCTAGTTGCTTTTGTTTTAGTGGTGTGCGGCATGTGCACAAGAGATGAGTTCTCCTGAAGTGGGACGAAACAGATAAAAATGATAGATATTGTGGTACTCATGTAATATTCTTCCCTGGCATTCCCTAGGAGATGTGGTAATGATAAAATGAACAACACAAGTCCATGCCACTTGTTTCCCTCAGCTTTTTATTGTAGGGTTGGTCATTAGATGATTATTTCTACTGCCTGCAAAGGAAAGAAAATTATAGGTTGTTCCTCGTAGAGCATAGCCGGAACGTACTGCTGGGACTAGTGCACATCTCTCGGGGCATAACACTGCTAAAGATAACATCTAAAGCCACATTCACATCGTCAGTATTGTCCACGAGTGTTTATAAAGCTGAAGACAGGAGAGGGTCCAGAACATGGAAGAGGTGCAAATCTTTATGATTTATTTTACTTACAAAGCACTGACAGCGCATTACAGACATGATCATCACTGTCCCCAGCAGAGCTCACAATCTAAGTCCACTATAAGTATGTCTGGTGTGTGGGAGGAAGCCCCTGCGAAAACAGGCAGAGCATACCAACTCCACACACATGTTGTGCATGGTCAGGACACCAGTGCTAACCACTGAGCCACCATTATACTTTGCTTCTGTGGCTATTATGACATGAATAAGATCTGCCGATTTCATCCACTGTAAAATCCACCATCAAAACGATAAGGGTATCTGCCACTGATTTAATAATGGAAAACGGCTGTTTTCCGCCATGAAAATTGTCTTTAAAATGCCATCAATAGCTTTTCATTGACCTCAATGGAAAAAACATCACCGTGTTCACATGGTGGCATTTTTTTTTCCACTGCCAAATTGAGATCCGCTTCTGAAGTGGCAAGTTACTTCTCAGAGCTTCGGAAATTAATTTCTACTGTAAAAAACCTTTGTATTGAACTCGGGCTCGGTTCCAAGTGGTACCTTGGTACAGAAGTTTTTTTACAGTAGAAATTAATTTCCGAAGTTTTTACACTTGGGCTCATTGGAGCCAATACATTCTAATACTGTACAGAGCGCCTGCTCCATACGGTATTAGAATGACGTTTTATGACAATCGAAGACAATTCTCTCATCCCTAGTTATACTGTAACTTAAAGGGGTTCTGTAAAACTGATTATTTATCCTCTGGATAGTTCATCAGCATCTGATCAGCGGCGGTCCGACACCTGGGACCCCCGCCGATCAGCTGTTTGAGAAGGCAGCGGCGCTGCAGGAGCGCCACTGCCTTCTCTGTGTTTACCGCAGGCCCAGTGACGTCACAACTAGTATCACTGGCCTGGGCGGGGCTAAACTCTATTCAAGTGAACAAAGCTTAGCCCCGCCCAGGCCAGATAAACTAGTCATGACGTCACTGGGCCTGAGAAAAACACAGAGAAGGGCGCGGCGCTCCTGCAGTGCCGCTGCCTTCTCAAACAGCTGATCGGCGGGGGTCCCGGGCGTCGGACCACCACCGATCAGATGCTGATGATCTATCCAGAGGATAAATCATCAGTTTTACAGAACTGCAGAACCCCTTTAACCTGTCTTAATAAAGCCCCGCGGTGGACCCGCTGAAGTTATGAAGAAGCACCCGCCTCTACATAACTTCGGCGCATCCAGCGCCAGTCTAAATGTAAGCCAGCTTCCTGGCTGTCTTACATTTAGACAATTTTCTACACCTGAAACAAGCATAAAAAATGGTAAATGAGACAGGTCGGCCCTTTCCCCACCCACAATTTTAGACCTGGCGTGAGCAGGGCGAAGTCACGTATTTCAGTATAATAAATGACCCCCAATGTGTTTATTATCTTTATTATGTTATAGCAATTTTTTTCTTTATTTTTAAAGCTGTCCTATTAGAAAAACACATACTGTACTATCTAAGTCATCACTGCAGCAGGATGTATGAATTTTATGGCCTCTAAATTAGTGGCGGCTATTGGCCACCACAGATGGACAGGTTTGAGGTCACTGCATCGCACACTCCCTATGGAAATCCAAAATCCTCATTCACACGTCTGTGTCCTTTCGGCAGATGCAAAAACTATAACCTTTTTATTTTTTTCATCCACAAAGGTCCAAGTTCAGGCGGTGTCTGGTTTTTCACAATGGACATTAAAGTGGAAGATCACACGCCACCAACTTGTTCCAGACATTTTGTTCCATATAACTGAATGTGGTTGTTTCTGTTTCCAATTGTGACACTGTGTATAATGAATGTGACGGGACTTGAATCTAAGCTTGATGGATTTTTGTTCACACATCATATGCAATTTTGCCAACACATAATTGCAACATGTCTGCAATTTTCTTTTTTAGTAGCTCTTTAGTGTTGCCCAATCTAAACGCTTGGTCTTGTGACTTGTATGTGACTTGATGTTGCATTCTACAATCCACTGCTTTTTTCCTCTTCTCCTACCCCTCAGCTGAGGGGTTTTCAGGTTATAATGATTTTTAAGCAAGTGCCTTCAGCCTGCCTCCGCTGTCCATTCACAACTCGATGTAAACACTGCAGAGACCGGAAGATAGAGACAGAGAAGGACCAGAGCAGCATGGAGCACATGAGGCCACTTTTACATCTGTGTTTTCCTTTCCACTATTGAGATCCGGCAGAGGATCTCAAGAGTGGAGAAAAATGCTTCAATCTTGTCCCTATTCATTGTCAATGGCGACAAAACTGAACTGAGCGCACCAGAATGTCAGTGGGCACGTAGGCATTATGCCAAAGTCACCACCATGATGACATTGAGCATATTAGGAGTTGTAGTTCTGTCACTGTTATTCCCCCCCCCCTTTTTGTTCTCTCTGTCATTTATCTTTTTCAGCTAGTCTGAGGTGATTTTAAGAAGCAGCTGTGATTGGTCATCGGTTGCATACCTGTTGCTGGGTGCCTGTTTTCTGCCCAGTTGTGATTGGTCAATAAAGTCCAGTGGCAGGAATCTGGAGTATTTATACAAGTTGTCAGAGGGTCTGGAGCTCGTCCGTCGCTAATACCTGAAAGGAGAAGTCATCGTCCGGCCCACCCTCCCACCTTTTTACAGAAGTCGCAGTCCAGAATTAGAGGGGGGGTTAGTCACCCAGCTTTACTGGGGGGCAGTTGTGGATGTACTGGTTGTTAATGGTTATTTATTAATTTATTATTCATTAATTATTTATTAATTGATATGTGTTATGTAAATTAACCCTTAATAAAGGACTGTGGTTATTTTTCACTATAATAAGTTTTTATTGTCATTATTTTAGGTTTACAATTAAAGGCTATGTACACCTTTGGGGGCAATTTTTGTTATTATTGCATTATACTTATTTTGACCTAAAAATCACTTTTTCAATTGGTCTTTATTAACAATATGGACTGCTTTTTGTGTACAGAGCTGAGAAGCAGTACTAGCTGTCTGTGGATTGTTTCTCAATTCAGTCATCTGTGGAGAAAACGGACAGCTTATCTCTGCTCTCTGACGTTATAAACACTCATTAAAGCTCAATCCTTACCTTACTGATAAGAATGTGGCTTATGACCTCTCAGTAGTTTACAGATAAGGGGCACAAAGTGAAAGTGAAAGTACCAGTCATGCAGCTAGAAAAACAGTTAATCCTTTGTGATTGAACAGCTCAATATTTTTAATAAAGACCAATTGAAAATATCATTTTTAGCCAAAAATAAGTTAAATGCAATCATAAAAAAATTGACTCCAAAGGTGTACACAGCCTTTAACTTATTTGGTTATAATTACTATTGCTCATATGGCACCATGCTTTCCGTTCAGTTTCATGGCCCACAAAAGAACTGCAAGCAGCATTTTTGAGTGCATCATGGGATACTAATCAAAACGGATCTGTCATGAAACACAATGTAAGTCAATAGTGACAGATCCGTTTTTTCGGACATGAAAAAAAGGATCCGGCATCCATTGACTTACAATGGATTTAGTGACGCGGGATATAATACAACTGGATCCGTTCTGAACGCGTGCAGCCGGTTGTATTATGTACCAGATGCGTTTTTACTGAACCCATGACGGATCCAGCCAAAACGCAGATGTGAAAGTAGCCTAAGTAAACCTGTTAATACTGGGGCTGACCCTCCAGCTGCTGGACCCCATTAAAAGATTATTTCCATTTCAGACATTTAATGCTGGGAAAAATCATTTAAAATACCTTATACCACCACTGGACATTACACCATTAATTCGGGAGAATGTTGTTCAAAACAAAGTCCTAATAAAATGGATTCAGAATTCAATATGTTGCCATTTTCCAGACAGAAACACAAAAAAGAACTGATAGATGTGGAAGAGCCTTACTGTACCGGGCCTGAGAACAACCAAACACCGCAGTGGATCAATATATCTGACTGGTAATCCATAAACTCTGCAGACAGAGATCGTTAAGGGCAAATGTCAAACAGCTCATCAATATAATATCTAAAAAGGCATATAGAAAATGGAGTATTATTTCTACAGTCAGATTCTTCCAATTGCAGTCTCTATTTAGACCATGCCAAAAGACAAACTCCACTGGAGCCTAATATCAGTGAGAGAACACGGCACGTGCCGCTCTTAGTGCGCTCCATGTTCTCTTCAGCAGCACAGAGGAGAAGGATGGAGTCCCTCCCCCCCACTGTGCCGCTGCCACCAATGAGAAGAGAGAGGGGAAGAGGAGGGGAGGGGCTGTGGCCACTACGCCACTAAATAAGATAACTAACCTTTTAATACAAATGAAGGTGGCGGGTGCCGGCGGCAGCACCAAATACCTGGCACCTGACCTCTATGACAAGGCACTACGATCGGCGGCAATAAACCCCTAAGGTGTTCTATTATGGGTGGACCTTCCATAAAATGTGGAATACATGTGGCTTTTTGGGCGTTTTATTTTTTTATTTTCGCGTGGTATCGAGTGGTATCGAGTATAGCAATACTTTTTTATGGTATCAAAATTAGATCAAAATTTTGGTATCATGATAACCCTACCCCTAAGCTCCCTGACGGCAACTGCATCATTTCATTCTACAAAAAGACTGTGCAATGTCCACTATAAAAATATATTATGAAATCAATCAACACAGAATTTGGGGCCTAAATAGATAAAAATAGCATTTAAGAATAGACATTCTGATGTCTACGATTGTTATCTTATGTCAGGATTTGGTTCTTCATTCACAGCATACAGCTTCATTTGAACCAACAACTCAAAGTCTATTTACTTTGATTCTGATATGAACTGCAAGAGGTCATGTACCAAGTATATCACATTATGTATGCTTTCTGAAAAACTACTGCTAGTGCCACTTTCTATATATTCAACCCACTACAGCTTTTAGAAAGTCGTGAATAAATGTTAAGGTTGTAAACCACAATGATCACACACAAAGAAGCAATCCCTACCTGAACGTTATGCTTCCCAAGACCCATTCTCTGCTGTACATAAAACACACCATGCAATTATTTGAAGTATATCTGGAAATATCACTGCTTCCATAGACAGTGCAAGTCAGAAAGCCTCTCTGTCTACATTAAACAATTCCTAGCTCCTGTAGTGTGGATCCTGATTCTACTTTAACCACTGGCGCTATAAAGCACAACCGTAACATATTACATTAGCTAGTTATAATGTGCATGTCCCTTCTGTGAAGCCTGAAGTAAAGGAACAGTTCAGAGGAGGTATTAGCACTCCCATCACTCTCGCTCGCAATCCCATCTCCTCTAAAAGCAGCTTTGGTCTCTGTATTATTTATGGACTGCAGGTAGCGAGAGCGGCCTCCATTAAGGCATAAATGTTTAACTTTCTTCATTACTGCAAAATCATTCAATCTAAGTATATAGTGTATGATGGACTGTAAACTGTGAACTATAGCACATAGGGAGACTTCCATAATTACACAGGTCATCAACCAAAGCATTACAATGTACACACAACTAGAAGTAACATTTAAAATAGCATTCCTACCCATGATGGCATATTTATATCTCAGTATCGTGGGGAGTCCAAAATCTTGCATCTCCCAATCTTCAACCATCATGTAGGCACTTCATCTATGGTCCATTCACCACTGCCCTTCATTCCCAGGACTGGAGTACATCACAGAAGTAAGATCCCCACTGGTACCAAACGTCTAAATCGGGACAGTCCATTTAAAGGGGTTTTCCGGGATTTGAAGTTTATCTGATCGGTGGGGTGTGACACCCAGGACCCCTGCCGACCAGCTGTTTGAGAAGGTACCGGCACTCCCTTGAGCACCGTGGCATTCTCTCAGCTTTTCCTAGGCCAGTGACGTCACATTCATTGGTCACGTGGCCTAGGAGCGTATCAGCCCCATTCAAGTGAATGGGGCTGAGCACAATACCAAGCACAGCCGCTATACAATGTACGGCGCTGTGCTAGGCGAGCTGAGAGAAGGCCTCAGCACTCACGGGCACGCCAGTGCCTTCTCAAACAGCTGATTGGCGGGGGTCCCGGGTGTTGGACCCCCACCGATCAGATACTGATGATCTATCCTGAGGATAGGTCATCAGTAGTTAAATCCTGGAAAACCCCTTTAACCATATTATGGGCAGATCAAATCCTAAAGGGGTTGTCTCCCCATATAATAATAATAATAATAATGATGAGAGTAATCTTTATTTATATAGCGCCACCATATTCCACAGCGCCTTACAATTCAGAGGGTCCATGTACAAAAGTTACTCCATGTCACAAAGTTACTGGTTAATATAAAAACTTAAACAGGAGTGAGGGCCCTGCTTGCAAGAGCTTACAATCTATGAGGAAATGGGGGTGACACAAAAGATAGTTGATTGTTTTATGAAGTGGCCCAGCCATCTTTGTACTGAAAGGAGTGGTGTAGGCCAATCTGTGTGTGCTAGTGCTTTGGGTGTAGGACTGTCAGAAGATCAAGTTCAGGTCTGAAGAGTTGGGGGGGGGGGGGCAAGGGGGGAAGAGTCAGTTTAGGAAGCCTGAAAAGCCTGCCTGAAATGGCATGTTTTTAAGGCACATTTGAAGGTAGGGAAGTTAGCAGCACAGGTCGGGTTAAGAGATGTTTTTTTTAGTGGTGGGGTTATAACAGAGTGTTTGAAAGAGGAGGGAAAAATACTAGAAGACAGAGAGAGGTTAAATATTGTAGTAAGGTGAGTAATGGCAGCCAGGGAGAGGGACTGAAGAAGATGTGAGGGAATAGGATCATTGCTGCAGGTCGTGGGTTGAGGATGAGAGAGAAGCCTGGAGACTTCATCTGTTATAGGGTCAAAAGTGGAGAGAGACCATGTGGAAGTATGGGAAGGAGGAGGATTAAAAATGGTTGGGGAATGGGAGATTATTTCCTGCCGGATATTACCAATCTTGTCTCTAAAGTAAGTGGCCATGTCATCAGTGCAGAGGTCAGTGACGGGTTCTTGAACTTTAGGGCTCAGAAGGGAATGAAAAGTGTCAAAGAGTTGTTTCGCATTATTTGAGAGTGAGAAGATGAGAAAGGTGAAGAACCTCTGTTTGGCAAAGTTGAGGACCGAATTGTATGTTTTAAGCATCTGGACCATCGCTGGAGAAAATGTTTTTCAGGTGCATGCCAGGGTCAACACGCTCTGTGTCGGGAAGGCCAGATTGATATTGGAGCAGCTTCATCCAGGGTGGTTTTGAGGGTATGTGTCACGCGAGGTCGGCGTCGTGCTCCCTCTGCACGACATCGCCGGACCTCTCTGCCCCCCTAGAGACGAGCAATAGGGAATTGAAGTGCTGGTCTTGTCAGCCAGCACTTCATGAGTTAATTCTCTGTTTGGGTTTAGCCATGTGGTGCTGATCACACCACATGGCTACTTTGCATATTGTTTGGACAGCTTGCTCTGCCTCAGGTCATGTGATGCTGGCCACATCACATGATCCTGGGTGGGCTATTTAAAGATGGCAACTGCCTCACTCAGATGCCTGTGATTAGTTTATACTTTTGATCAGTGCTTGTGCGACCTTGTGTTTTGGATTTGCTATTTGGACTCTGACTTTGGACTTGGACTTGGACCTCTCTTCTCTTGACCCCTGGTATTTACGCTATCTCCTGTGTTTGACCCGGCTTGCTGACTACTCTATCATTGTGTTTGTTCCGTCTGTGTTTTGTCTCTCCCTGTGTTCCCTTTCCCTCCCTCTGCACTTACCCAGTATAGGGAACGTCCTCGTGGTTGTCCGCGGCCGCCTAGGGCCGTTTGAGGCAAGTAGGTAGGGAAAGAAGGGGGGTTTCAAGTACAGGGCACACCTTCCCTTGTCTCCCCCGTGACAGAATCACAGGCCGTATCATATGGAGCAATTGCGGGTGCTCACGGACCAGGTTCAGGGTATGGCGCAGATGATCCAGGACCTGGCCGAGAGGCTCCTACATCAGGAGCAGCTACAACCTGCACTAGTAGCGGCTCCCTCCACATCTAACCCCATTGTGGAACCTCATGTTAAATTGCCGGATCGGTTTTTGGGGAACCGGAAAACTTTCCGTTCCTTTAAGGAGAGCGTAAAATTGTATTTTCGCTTACGTCCTCACTCCTCGGGTGCCGAGCAGCAGCGGGTAGGAATAATTATTTCCTTGCTGCAAGGTGATCCGCAGGAATGGGCCTTTTCTTTACCGCCTGACTCCCCAAGCTTGCAGTCTGTGGAAGCATTTTTTCAGGCCTTAGGCCTATTATATGAGGAGCCTGACTTGACTTCTGTAGCTGAGACTCAGCTCAGAGACATTCGGCAGGGTAACCGTCCAGTAGAGGATTACTGTGCTGAGTTTAGAAAGTGGTGTGTTTCCTCTGGATGGAATGACCCTGCTTTGAGAAGCCAGTTTAGGGTGGGGCTGTCTGACCATCTTAAGGACTTACTTGTCAGTTACCCTACTCCTGACACCCTAGAGGCGGCCATGACACTAGCCATTAAACTGGATCGTCGAGTGAGGGAGAGACGGAGGGAACGTTCAGATATTCCTCAGGGTGTCGTCCTGCCTGAATCCCCTCTTCTGAGTCCACCTTCTACCAGGGTCCCGGAGGAGTCCATACAGTGGGGAGGAACTTTGAGAGATCAGAGACGCTTGAATGGAACCTGTTTCTACTGCGGTGAGACGAACCACTGGCTCCAGCAATGCCCGAAACTTCTGCCCTCTAGAGAGCTTTCTGCCGGAAGTAAGGTAACCCCAGCGGTGGTAAGGAGGAAAGTATTATTACCTATCTCCATTGCGTACAACCAACTCAGGGGGTCCGGTAAGGCTTTTGTTGATTCTGGTTCTGCCATTAATTTTATTGATTTTGATTTTATACAATCTGTGGGGATTCCGCTAGTTCCTTTAAGGAGGGTGATTGAAATTATCGCACTGGATTCCACTCCATTGAATAATGGGAGAGTGGAGTTTTGTACTCCTGAGGTTGTATTAACTGTAGGAATTACCCATACCGAGACTTGTTCCTTCCTTGTATTAAAGGATTTACCTGCCGACCTTGTTTTAGGTCTGCCATGGTTACAGGACCACAACCCTGTGATCAACTGGTCGGTAGGTGAATTGGAAAAATGGGGAATGAATTGTGACAAATGTTGTAAATCAGTATTGCTGTTTGGAGGTACCACTGAGTCTCTTTCCTTGCCCAAGTATATCGGCGATTTTTCGGACGTTTTTTCCATGTCCGAGACTGAGTTCCTCCCTCCTCACCGGCAATATGATTGCGCCATCGACCTTATTGAGGGATCCAAATATCCCAAAGGTCGCATTTATAATCTCTCTACTCCTGAACGTCAGTCCATGAGGGATTATCTCAAGGAGAGTCTGGCCAAGGGTCACATCCGGCCTTCAGTTTCTCCCATGGGGGCAGGTTTTTTCTTTGTTGGTAAAAAGGATGGAGGATTGAGGCCCTGTATCGATTACAGGGAGCTCAATAAAATCACTGTTAAAAACAGATACCCGTTGCCCCTTATTCCTGACTTGCTGAATCAGGTCCAGGGGGCCTGTTGGTTCACCAAGCTGGATTTGAAGGGGGCATACAACCTAATCAGGATTCGTGAGGGGGACGAATGGAAAACTGCTTTTAATACCCCGGAAGGTCATTATGAGTA
Organism: Rhinella marina; assembly: GCA_900303285.1. Classification (NCBI taxonomy): domain Eukaryota; kingdom Metazoa; phylum Chordata; class Amphibia; order Anura; family Bufonidae; genus Rhinella; species Rhinella marina. The sequence goes on along the minus strand of ONZH01000607.1, from coordinate 14,683 downwards.
CTTGGTAATGCCTTTTGGGTTAAGTAACGCTCCGGCAATTTTCCAAAACTTTGTCAATGACATTTTTAGACCATTTATTGGGAAATTTGTAATTGTCTATATTGATGACATCCTGATTTTTTCTGCAGACTGGGAAAGTCACGTATCTCACACCAGGCAAGTGTTGGAGGTGTTGCGTGAAAACAAGTTGTTCGTTAAAGGGGAGAAGTGTACCTTTGGTGTTCAGGAAGTGGCCTTTTTGGGATACATTCTCACCCCTTTTTCTTTCAAAATGGACCCAGTTAAAGTACAGGCCATTGTGGATTGGGTGCGACCTTCCTCTTTGAAGGCGCTCCAGCGATTTCTGGGGTTTGCTAATTTTTATCGTAAATTTGTCAAAAATTTTTCTGTGGTAGCCAAACCCATTACGGATTTGACTCGCAAGGGGGCTGATCTGGTCAATTGGCCCCCTGCAGCTATTGAGGCCTTTGAAAGGTTAAAGCAGTGTTTTATGAATGCTCCTGTGTTGGTCCAGCCTGATCAAAGTAAGCCTTTTGTAGTTGAGGTGGATGCGTCTGAGGATGGTGTGGGGGCTGTACTGTCCCAGGGGTCTTCCACCTTAACTAATCTTATGCCATGCGCCTTCTTCTCCCGCAAGTTCTCTCCTGCCGAGAGGAATTATGACATTGGTAATAGGGAGTTACTTGCAATCAAGTGGGCATTTGAGGAATGGCGTCATTTTTTAGAAGGGGCAGTTCACCGCATTACGGTCCTCACGGATCATAAGAATTTAATGTTTTTAGAATCGGCTAAGCGATTGAATCCTAGACAGGCGAGGTGGGCTTTATTCTTTACTCGTTTTGATTTTTGTGTTACCTTCAGACCCGGGAGCAAGAACGTTAAGGCCGATGCCTTATCCCGAAGTTTCAAGGCGTATCAGCCTCCTGACGTCCCTCCTGAGCCCATCCTGCCAGCTGATATCATCGTGGCCGCTACCTCATCTGACCTCGCTTCTGAAATCTCGGCAGGACAACATCTTGCTCCCATTGGTACCCCCAATGACAAATTGTTTGTGCCAGCTCATTTGCGATTGCAACTGCTGGGTGAGTGCCATAATTCTGTTTTGTGTGGACATCCTGGCATCAATGCCACCAAGGAGTTGGTCTCTAGGCAGTATTGGTGGCCGTCAATCTCCAGAGATGTTCAGGCTTTTGTAACTGCGTGTAACACTTGTGCCAGGTCCAAGAATACCAAGACACGACCTATGGGTGAGTTACATCCGTTACCCATACCTAGTAGACCTTGGTCACATCTGTCCATGGACTTTATCACGGACTTGCCGTGCTCTGAGGGTAAAACCGTGATATTTGTGGTGGTTGACAGATTCAGCAAAATGTGTCATTTTATTCCTTTGTGTAAATTACCCTCTGCAAAGGTCTTGGCGTCCGTGTTCATGGATAATATTGTCAAACTGCATGGTGTTCCTGAGAATATCGTTTCTGATAGGGGAGTACAGTTTGTGTCTAGGTTCTGGAGGGCGTTCTGTAATAAGATTGGTATCTCTTTGTCCTTTTCATCAGCCTTTCATCCGGAGACCAATGGTCAGACTGAACGTCTTAACCAATCCGTTGAGCAATATCTCAGATGTTATGTTTCTGATAACCAACATGTGTGGGCCAGATTCCTGTCTCTGGCTGAATTTGCAATTAATAATCGTGTTAATTCATCCTCTGGGATGTCGCCGTTTTTCTGCAATATGGGTTTTCATCCACGCTTTGGCTCCTGTTCCCCATCTGCGTCGGTTGTCCCAGAGGTCAATGATTTTTCTCAAGAACTGTGCACAGTTTGGGCACAGGTTCAGTCGAACCTGGAAAAGGCCCAAGGAGTTCAAAAAGCTAAGGCTGATAGAAAACGTTCTAAGGGTGTGAATTTTAAGGTTGGGGATAAGGTATGGTTATCGACTAAAAATCTCAACATGAGGGTACCATCCTACAAGTTTGCACCTCGCTTCATTGGTCCTTACAGGATCACCAAGGTGATCAATCCGGTTTCTTTTAGGTTATGTTTACCCGACTCCCTTCGTGTTCATAATGTTTTTCATGTGTCTTTGCTCAAACGTTATGTTGCTCCCGTTGGTCCTGAGGAACAGTCTCCTCCTCCGGTTGAGGTAGCAGGACAAATGGAGCATGAGATTGCCAGAATTGTGGATGTGAGAAGGGTCCGGAATTCCTTCCAGTACCTCGTACATTGGAAGGGGTTCGGTCCTGAGGACAGGTCTTGGGTACCGTTGACCAGGATGCATGCAGACTCGCTCATCCAAAAGTTCCATCTGCAGCATCCCGATAAGCCTGCTCCCGCTGGTAAGGGTCCGGTGGCCCCTCGTGAAGGGGGGGTACTGTCACGCGAGGTCGGCGTCGTGCTCCCTCTGCACGACATCGCCGGACCTCTCTGCCCCCCTAGAGACGAGCAATAGGGAATTGAAGTGCTGGTCTTGTCAGCCAGCACTTCATGAGTTAATTCTCTGTTTGGGTTTAGCCATGTGGTGCTGATCACACCACATGGCTACTTTGCATATTGTTTGGACAGCTTGCTCTGCCTCAGGTCATGTGATGCTGGCCACATCACATGATCCTGGGTGGGCTATTTAAAGATGGCAACTGCCTCACTCAGATGCCTGTGATTAGTTTATACTTTTGATCAGTGCTTGTGCGACCTTGTGTTTTGGATTTGCTATTTGGACTCTGACTTTGGACTTGGACCTCTCTTCTCTTGACCCCTGGTATTTACGCTATCTCCTGTGTTTGACCCGGCTTGCTGACTACTCTATCATTGTGTTTGTTCCGTCTGTGTTTTGTCTCTCCCTGTGTTCCCTTTCCCTCCCTCTGCACTTACCCAGTATAGGGAACGTCCTCGTGGTTGTCCGCGGCCGCCTAGGGCCGTTTGAGGCAAGTAGGTAGGGAAAGAAGGGGGGTTTCAAGTACAGGGCACACCTTCCCTTGTCTCCCCCGTGACAGTATGGTTGTAATGACTGGCAGCCTGATCTGGGCAGTAGACAATCCCTGTCTATATGGCCTGTTAGAGGGTTCACTGCTCAGGACCCTCTATGTGCACATGTGGACTCAGCATGTCCATGTGTGACATGGATGTCCATTCATTTTATTCTGTGTCTCCCATGGTTCCGCTTGGTTATAACATATGATCATTGGGGGTTGAGAATGCATACCTGTGGCAATTATACCATAGGTTGTCTTCTATCTAATTTGTTTTTCCCTATGTTTTAGAGATTTATGAAAGTGGATTGAATTAGTTCAAGGTATACTGATTTCACTTTAACTGTAACCCAAGAAATGGCATCTCGAGCACTACTTGTCCCCAAAGTTTCATCAGCTGAATGGAACCAATCCAAATATGTTCTGCCTGGATAAGGTGTGTGCCCACCATGTCAATATGGCAGTCCAGGCATGCTGTAATTAGGCACAGAGTTCATACAAAAAATAATAGGACTGTCAATTACTTGTGACCCCAGATTCTACACCTATTAGGGCTCATTCACACGACCGTATGAATGGGTCCACACCCGTTCTGCAATTTTGTGGACCCATTAATTTTAATGGGGCCGATAAAAGATGCGAACAGCACACCGTGTGCTGTCTGCATCCGTACTATATGCTGCAGTCAGGGCTGTGGAGTCGGTAAGCCAAAGCCCCGACTCCAACTCCGACTCCTCAATTTCCCCTGACTCCGACTCCAGCTCCCGACTCCCAATCCGACTCCCTCATACATGGCGCATGTTTAAGTGATAACTTTAAACAAACTTTGCATAAATCAATAGTACAGATATGTCATGACAAAAAGAGTTTGTAATCTATGTTTTACTAGATATCTTTACTCTGAACTTCCAGTATCAGGCTTTTCTCTGGGTACAGCTCACTAATGGCCTGATGTATGAAAACTGTCTAGGTCTAAGACTTTCTTTGTTGCCCATAGCAACTAATCAGAGATCCCCTTTCATTTCTCCAGAGCACCATATGAAATGAAAGGGGAGCTCTAATTGGTTTCTATGGGCAACAAAGAAACTTCTACACCTAGACAGTTTTCATACATAAGGCCCTAGGTGTTTTACATCAGAGGAAAAGCAAACAAAAACATAAAGCATACAGAGAGAACATGCTGGACAATTGGTTTATACACAGTTTATTGAAAGTTTAGATATACTAAGAAGTACTTGCCTTAAAGGGGTTTTCTCAGCAGGTTGATTCACTGGCTGACAGGCAGTTTGCACTCAATATGTCTCCTCAGGCTGTGGGGGGTCTCCAGCAGTTATTACTCTGACAGAGCAGGTGATTGTGATCTCTAACACAATTACAGGTAAAGCTTCTCAGTCCTCACAACACCTTTTGCTTACTGCAGATAATCTCACTCAGAGCTCAGTCCCATCATGGGGTGAGGTCACTCCTGCTCTCAGCCAATCAGATAACAGTCTTTCTGGTCTGCAGGTTACCATAGAAACCTGTGTACAATGAGATACCTGCTGAACTGTCTATAGTTCATGACTAAAGTAAAATCTACTGACCAATGTATTTAGAAAATGTCTTCTTTTAACTGTCCCTTTATGTTGAAAGCTAATCTTTGTAACTAGTGAGAAAACCCCTTTAATCCTATTTTCTCTAGTAGATCTGAGATGAGTGCAGCCATTCCTTCCCAGTGCCTTTTCCCTCTGATCTGTAGCGGAGGAGCTTCCCTTCTGAGCATCTACCATCTACATAAAGGGCAGCACACAGACATCTCAACTGAAAGCCTAGATCCTTAGATCAGGAATAGAACAGACACATAGGACATTTCATCGTGTTCCCAAATTCTTATGAAAATATATTCAGCACATGTTGCATTGAATTAACTGTACTAATTTATTCTATATTTTAGGAGTCGGAGTCGGTCCATTTTATACCGACTCCAACTCCGACTCCACCCAAATGGACACCGACTCCGACTCCACGACTCTGACTCCACAGCCCTGGCTGCAGTACCTTTCTGCTGTGGATTTGTAATATGTCATGCCTCAAATCTCACCACAGAGTACTCCCATGCATTGGGGCTTATCTGCATGCGGCTACCTGGCTATTTCCACGTAGATTCTGTCAGGGGTGCACCACCAATGAGGCCAGGTGAGGCGATCGCTTCAGGCAGCACCAGGTAGGGAAAAGAGGGGGGCAGTGGAAGGGCCATGAGCGCTTTCATTGTGGTAAAGGGGTTAGGTTAAGAAATTGTCATTGGGGGGGGCAACATTTTAGTTTTCACCTCAGGCAGCAGAAAGGCTATGTGCACCCCTGGATTCTGTAACGTGTGCCTTCTTGACGTAGATTTCAGATCTGCATGGAAAAAAAACCACAGCCTTTTGAGCAGCACCACAGATTCACATTGGAGATGGATTTTTCATGGTGAACAATCAGCAATGTGAACAGACCCTGGCGTTGGTTGTTTTGTGTATTTTCTATGTTTAAAGCTGCACAGCACATTACTTAAAGTATAAAGCCGTCCTCATGGGAGGACTGTCAGCTCATACTAGAAAGGGTCATAATTAAAGGGAACCACAGGGAGCTGGGGTATTATTATATTACCCACAGTCAACACAAAATATCTACTACATGTTTGAGAACAGTGAGACGGACTCCATAGATTCAAGAAAAACTGTACACAACATGATCCATAATCCAGCCAAAAAATGTCAATGTCTGATTAGTGAAACAAGGGCCACATTCCACCATTTCATTTCTATAAATCACCGGAGGATGAAATAAGTATCAGGTCATTGGTAAGAAAAATGCACAATCAGACATAACCACGACGGAGCGTTCATGGTTATTTTTATCAGCGGATATTTTCTTGTATCCCAAACCAATTCTATAAGACTGAAGACAGAAGCACAGAATCCTAAGTAATCAGCAATCAGCAACTTTCTTCTAGTTTCCATCAAATTCACCTAAATTTAGAACAAAGATTTTACATTACAAATGATATTTAAAGGTCATATTAGATCAGAGGTTTTTTTCTAATGTTGATTACAACTGTTGTATCAGATTTCAGCGCAATTAGAGGCTGCTGAATTATTGATAGAAATATGATAAGTCAAACTAATATCTAAGAAATGATACATAGAGGGATACTAGATGATAGATAGATAGATAGATAGATAGATAGATAGATAGATAGATAGATAATAAAGTACCCCGGTGCAACCTCCCCTTCCCACTAGGTGGAGCCACCTGAGGCAAGAGCCTCAACTTGCCTCATGGAAAGTGCACACCTGGATAGATAGATAGATAGATAGATAGATAGATAGATAGATAGATAGATAATATAGTAGAGTGGTGCTTGAATGGAACAGTCCTATCCTTGTCTATAATGTGGACAATAATAGGACATGTTCTATTTTTCTGCGGAACAGAAATACGGACATACAGAAATGGAATGCACATGGAGTAACTTCCGTTTCTCTGGGGGACCTATTGAAATTAATGGTTCCGCATACGGTCCGCAAAAAAACGTAATGGACACGGAAAGAAAATACGTTCGTGTGCATGAGCCCTTACTCAAAGGTTAGGTTCCAGGGCAGACTTGACATAGACCCTACTGAGAAGCATCCTGGTAGGCCAATGCCCAGTGGGCCACCTGATCCACTCTCCTCACGGTTGCTGGTTGGGTAGATGACAACCAGCAACTACTACCGTAGCATTAATTAACACTGGAGCATCAGGTCTTTAGGTGCTGATGGCCGGAAAGGTCTGGGAGGTAAGGTATGGGTTTCTGTCCTGATTTCAACTGAATTGCCGTCCTCAGAAATCTTCACTGTATACACATTTAAGATATATTCACACAACATCCATGAAAAGTGGCTGTTAAAAACAGCACAACGGTCTATTTTTCATAGCTGTTTTTTCATGGATGCCTTTCTGAAAAACGACCACTAAAAACCAGCGCCCTTGAATTGCATGGGGCCATTCAGGTCGCGAAAATGGACCAAATAGGACATGTCCTATTTTTTTTGACAGCCAGGATTCACGGTCCATTAAAAAAATGGATGTGTGAATAGACCCATAGACTGTTGTGTGAATAAGGCCTTATGCAGGGATAGGACCATCTACATGGCTACTGGGCTCAGAAAGAACAGGAATTTAAACTTATAATTTAAAGGGGTTCTGCAGTTGTTTAAAACCTGTTCAGCATCTGATCGGCGAGGGACCGACACCCGGGACTCCTGCCGATCAGCTGTATGAGAAGGCAGCGGCGCTGCAGGAGCGCCACGGCCTTCTCTGTGTTTACTGCAGGCCCAGTGACGTCACGACTACTATCAATGGCCTGGGCGGGGCTAAGCTCCATTCATGTGAACAGAGCTTAGCCCGCCCAGGCCAGTGATACTAGTCGTGACGTCACTGGGCCTGAGGAAAACACAGAGAAGGCTGCGGCGCTCCTGCAGAGCTGCTGCCTTCTCAAACAGCTGATCGGCGGGGTCGGACCCCCGTCGATCAAATGCTGATGATCTATCCAGAGGATAGATCATCAGTTTTAAACAACTGCAGAACCCCTTTAAATGATTTACTGAATCTTCTTCTCTGCTCAGCTCCTTCTGAAGATTTCACTTTTCATTTGACAGGTTCACTTTAGTTTTCTTACACGGGGTTATGCCATGATTGATAAAAAATGATTGATAAAAATGAAGTTTTAATACTAAAAAATAAATGAAACTCATAGTCTCATAATTTTATGCCAGCTTTATTTAAACAATGCCACATAGAATATCAAAAGAAAAACGGAGAAAATTACATGAAATGAGAAATAAAAAATAATTTTCATTTCTTTGAGGGAAATAAGTATTTGATCCCCTAGACAAACATCATTTAATACTTATATATCTATATAATGGCACCGCGCAACTGGTATATTGATATTCCTTATTCACCTAGATGGTACTTTTAATTCAATAACTTTCCTCTGTAAGATTTAGTATACCACTCAGTTCACCTCTGGAGCGGTAGTTAGCACATATGTCTCAATGTTCCACACACTCAAAACGCTGTATTCATAGCGTACTGGATTAGTTACACATGTGTTCCTACCTTTCTAGTGGCATGCACAAGGTCTTCAGGGTGTTCGGTGGTTCAGGATACGGTCCCGGTTCTTCCTAGGGACTCTATCAATTTCTGGAGCGAGCCCCGGCCGGTGGCTCAGCTCCGCTTGCTTGTCTGTAGCTCACGCTCACTCAGAGCGTGCGGTGACGTCACCTGTGCTACGGATAGGTAATTGAGCCAAACTTACTAACCTACGCGTTTCAAACAACACGGTGTTCTTCCTCAGGGTATTTTTCCAGTTAGGCTCTGTATCCTCCTTTATATCTCCACCTCATTAGCCCCTCTTGCGCCATCTTACTCAAAGGCAAATAATTCTATGTCTGTGTTCAGACCTCCAGGCATCAGGGTATCCATTTCATAGATCCACCTGGTCTCTGCTCGTGACATTTTTTTAATAAAATCCCCTCCTCGTTTGTCTTGTTTAATAATTTCCAAACCGCAGAATTGTGTTTTCATAAACTTTCCATTATGTGTTTCTTTATAATGTCTTGACAATGGGTGCCCTTCGTATTTTCTAGTTATATTATACACATGCTCTCCTATACGTTCCTTTAATTTTCTTTTTGTATGGCCAATGTAAATTTTGTTGCAAGGACATTTATGCCCCTTTCACACGAGCGGGAGACTCGCATGTCTCCCGCAACGCATCTACAGGGCTGGATATAATGCTATGCGATCCCAGTCAGTGCCGAGTCCAGCCCTGTAGATGCGTTGCGTGTGAAAGGGGCAATAATGGCGTATATTACCCCTTCACTCTGACAGGTTATATGCTGATCAATATCATATTTATATGTCCCCTTCTTATTTTCTACCCTATGTTGTTTTTTATTTTCTCCTGATTTTCTACATCCCTTGCATATATTGCAAGGGAAGAAACCTTTGGGGATACTATTCATTATATTTTTCGTATTATTCATATTTTTTCTGTTCCCTCTATTATTTACACTGACTCCTCCTATACACCGGTCAGTCGAGGCTACTATATTACCTATATTCTTTGCTTTTCGATATATGAATTTGGGTTTCTCTGTGATATATTCCCCTAATATTTTATCCTCTTTTAATAGATCCCAATATTTGTTGATTATATCTCTAAATTTTTTTGTGTGACCATTATAGGGAATAATGATAGGTGGCATAACTACAGGTTCTCCCATTTTTTCTTCTTTATTTCCCTCATTTTTCTCCTTCTGTATATTTTTGATTAATGTTTCCCTTTCTATTGCTCTTATATCATTTCTCTGCTCTATCAACTTTTCTTTATTGTATCCCTTTGCCAAAAACTTACTTTGAAGTATCTCCGCCTCTTCTTCATATTCATCTATTTTGGTGCAATTTCTTCTGAGGCGGAGAAACTGAATTTTCGGAATGTTTTCCAACCAGCGTGGAAGGTGACAACTAGTTTTTGCTATAAAGCTATTAGAATCTGTCGGTTTGGTGTAGGTTTTTGTATTGATTTTTCCTTCCTCGATATAAATAGTTAAATCTAGAAAATTTATAGTTTTTTTACTATATTCTAAACTGAATTCTAAATAAAACTCATTTTTATTAATTTCATTAAAAAATTCCATCAAACGGTCTTTCCCTTTTTCCCAGGTTTCCCAGGATTTGAAACTATAGATGAATATAACCCAGAGGAAGATCGCAGTAATCCGATGGATCAAATTTCAACATACACTGTTCACACTGAGGGAAACAGCAACACAGCGGTTTCAAATATACCTTTATCACCAGTGATTACTATCAAAAGGGGTGGAAACATACACCAGGCAAAACACCAACAAATTGCCACACACAATAGATATGATATTTTATCACAGGCAACACCTGAACAACAAAATAGAAATGAAGAGGAAGAGGAAATAGATAGAGTAGACAGGCCACAAATCAATACAAATAGAGGTTGTGTAGAAAAAGGAGAAAGAAATCTTCAGAGTGAGGAGATCACTAATGAGAATAATAAAAAGAAACCAACAATTAGGAAAACAATAAAAAAGGATTTTTTTCAGGTCCGGAGAAGAGAAAGTGGAAATATAAGAAAGGATGTAGAGGAGGGAAGTGCAATAAAAAGAAAAAACAATTACAAAAAACAGAAACAGAAATAAATGAAAAGGAAGGAAACAAGGGGGGGAACAAGAACAACAACAAAAAATTTATAATCTCAGTAGATACACACTAACGGAGGATGAAAAGAGAATCTTATCAAAAGGTTTGAAATTTGCCCCCACAGCTTCCTTCAATAAGTTTGAAGCGTTCATAGGGATGCGGAAATTTATGCGCAGGTTGGTGCTGAAAAAGTAATTTATAAAAAAGAATCAAAAAATAGAATTGCAAAAAGAAAAGGAAAAGAACAGAGGAGGGAAACTACAGAAAATTATAGAAGAGGAAGACAATAAAATAGAATATAAACATACAAACTTGAAAGCAAAATCAAAGTTTCATCCAATACATGAATATTCAGCAGCATTAAACACATTTATGACGTTAGTCACAAGAGACATCAGAAAAGTAAAAAAACCAAAGAATTTTAAGTATATGACAAACATAACAAAAAAGGAGAAAGAAGCATTAATAAGCATGCAGGAAAATAAAAAAGTGATTATCCGCCCAGCTGATAAAGGGGGAGGGATAGTCATTTTAGATCAAGAAATGTATGAGAATGAGGCCCTTAATATTCTAAGTGATGAAAGAACATATAAAAAATTAAAAAATGGAAACCCTATGAACATATACAAGAAGGAAATGAACATCTTAATTAAAAAAGGGAAAAAATTGGGGATATTAACGAAACAGGAAGCAGAATTTATAGAGATTAAACATCCAAAAATAGCAGCTTTCTATTATAACCCCAAGATTCATAAAGATACAAAAAATCCCCCCGGGAGACCTATAGTCTCCGGAATTAACTGTTTGACTAGTGGTTTGTCTAAATACATAGACCATTTCCTTCAGGAGTATGCACAAATGCTTCCAGCATACTTGAAGGACACCACACATATTTTAAGTATAATAGAAGAGATAAAATGGAAACCAAACTATATAATAGGTACTTTAGACGTTAAGTCATTATATAGCATCATAGAGAACACTAAAGGATGCGAAGCAGTGGAGCATTTTATAAAGAAAAAGGGAGAATTACCAGAAACCCAAATAAATTTTATATCAGAATGTATAATGTTTATTTTACAGAAAAACTTTTTTATGTATAATAAGGATTTTTATCTACAGACATGGGGTACCGCTATGGGGACGAGGTTCGCACCAGGGTTCGCTAATCTGTATGTTGGAAAGTGGGAGGAGCAATACATACACAAAGATGGCGGACTTCGGTCGGGCCTCGTCCTCTGGCGACGTTTTTATCGATGACGTGGTTTTTATATGGGAAAAAGGGGAAGACAGTTTGATGGAATTTTTTAATGAAATAAATAAAAATGAGTTTTATTTAGAATTCAGTTTAGAATATAGTAAAAAAACTATAAATTTTCTAGATTTAACTATTTATATCGAGGAAGGAAAAATCAATACAAAAACCTACACCAAACCGACAGATTCTAATAGCTTTATAGCAAAAACTAGTTGTCACCTTCCACGCTGGCTGGAAAACATTCCGAAAAGTCAGTTCTCCGCCTGACTTGCACCAAAATAGATGAATATAAAGAAGAGGCGGAGATACTTCAAAGTAAGTTTTTGGCAAAGGGATACAATAAAGAAAAGTTGATAGAGCAGAGAAATGATATAAGAGCAATAGAAAGGGAAACATTAATCAAAAATATACAGAAGGAGAAAAATGACGGAAATAAAGAAGAAAAAATGGGAGAACCTGTAGTTATGCCACCTATCATTATTCCCTATAATGGTCACACAAAAAAATTTACAGATATAATCAACAAATATTGGGATCTATTAAAAGAGGATAAAATATTAGGGGAATATATCACAGACAAACCCAAATTCATATATCGAAAAGCAAAGAATATAGGTAATATAGTAGCCTCGACTGACCGGTGTATAGGAGGAGTCAGTGTAAATAATAGAGGGAACAGAAAAAATATGAATAATACGAAAAATATAATGAATAGTATCCCCAAAGGTTTCTTCCCTTGCAATATATGCAAGGGATGTAGAAAATCAGGAGAAAATAAAAAACAACATAGGATAGAAAATAAGAAGGGGACATATAAATATGATATTGATCAGCATATAACCTGTCAGAGTGAAGGGGTAATATACGCCATTAAATGTCCTTGCAACAAAATTTACATTGGCCATACAAAAAGAAAATTAAAGGAACGTATAGGAGAGCATGTGTATAATATAACTAGAAAATACGAAGGGCGCCCATTGTCAAGACATTATAAAGAAACACATAATGGAAAGTTTATGAAAACACAATTCTGCGGTTTGGAAATTATTAAACTAGACAAACGAGGAGGGGATTTTATTAAAAAAATGTCACGAGCAGAGACCAGGTGGATCTATGAAATAGATACCCTGATGCCTGGAGGTCTGAACACAGACATAGAATTATTTGCCTTTGAGTAAGATGGTGCAAGAGGGGTTAATGAGGTGGAGACACACCCTGATGCCTGGAGGCCAGAACACAGAAATAGAATTATTTACCTTTGAGTAAGATGGCGCAAGAGGGGCTAATGAGGTGGAGATATAAAGGAGGATACAGAGCCTAACTGGAAAAATACCCTGAGGAAGAACACCGTGTTGTTTGAAACGCGTAGGTTAGTAAGTTTGGCTCAATTACCTATCCGTAGCACAGGTGACGTCACCGCACGCTCTGAGTGAGCGTGAGCTACAGACAAGCAAGCGGAGCTGAGCCACCGGCCGGGGCTCGCTCCAGAAATTGAAAAAGTCCCTAGGAAGAACCAGGACCGTATCCTGAACCACCGAACACCCTGAAGACCTTGTGCATGCCACTAGAAAGGTAGGAACACATGTGTAACTAATCCAGTACGCTATGAATACAGCGTTTTGAGTGTGTGGAACATTGAGACATATGTGCTAACTACCGCTCCAGAGGTGAACTGAGTGGTATACTAAATCTTACAGAGGAAAGTTATTGAATTAAAAGTACCATCTAGGTGAATAAGGGATATCAATATACCAGTTGCGCGGTGCCATTATATAGATATATACGTATTTGGTTTTCCAGAACAGCAGGTGTGCAGTACTGCTGCGGTAACGGCAGCAACAAAAAGTGTCTCTAAAGGTAGCGCTAGTGGATAGTTTTCTGGATCATTTAATACTTGGTGGCAAAACCCTTGTTGGCAAGCACAGCAGTCAGACGTTTCTTATAGTTTTTTATAAGGTTTGCACACACGTCAGGAGTAATTTTCGCCCACTCCTCTCTTCAAATCATCTCCATATTCTTAAGGCTTTTAGGCATGCATTTGGAAACGCGAAGCTTCAGCTCTCTCCATAGATTTTCGATGGGATTGAGGTCAGGAGACTGGCTAGCTCATTCCATGACCTTGATATGCTTCTTACGGAGCCACTCCTTTGTTTCCTTGGCTGTATGTTTTGGGTCGTTGTTGTGCTGAAAGATCCATCCACGCCCCATTTTCAGTGCCCTGGCGGAGGCAAGGAGGTTGTCACCCAGGATTTTGCGATACATGGCCCCGTTCATCTTCCCGTCAATGCGGTGAAGTTGTCCTGTGCCCTTAGAAGAAAAACACCCCCAAAACATAATACTTCCACCACCATGCTTGACGGTGGGGATGGTATTCTTAGGGTCATATTCTGTATTTTTCTTCCTCCAAACACGTCGAGTTGAGTTGAGGCCAAAGAGCTCAATTTTGGTCTCATCTGACCACAGCACCTTCTCCCAGTCTCTCTTGGAGTCATTAATATGTTCATTGGTAAACTTGAGGCGGGCCTGGACGTGAGCCTTCTTGAGCAGAGGAACCTTGCGTGCACTGCAGGATTTTAAACCATTACGTCTCAGTGTATTACCAATGTTTTTTTTGGAGACTGTGGTCCCAGCTGTAGTTCTTGCCTGATTTTTAGCCTTTCTCATGATCAATGAGACTCCACGAGGTGATATCTTGCATGGAGCTCCAGGCCTGGGTCGATTGACAGTAATGTTGTACTTCTTCCACTTCCGAATAATTGCACCAACAGTTGTCACCTTCTCATCCAGCTTCTTACTTATGGATTTGTAGCCCATTCCAGCCTTGTGTAGGTCAACAATTTTGTCCCTGACATCTTTAGACAGCTCTTTAGTCTTGCCCATGGTGGAGATGTTGGAGTGTCACTGAGACTGTTGGCAGGTGGCCTTTTATACAGGTGACAATTTGGGACAGGTGTCCTCTTCATCCAGGTAGCGACTTCACTGTGATTAGGGGGTGTCAGTGGTCTGTGGGGAGCCAACATTAGTCATGGTTTTACTAGGGGATCAATACTTATTTCCCTCAAAGAAATGAAAATTATTTTTTATTTCTCATTTCATGTAATTTTCTCCGTTTTTTCTTTTGATATTCTATGTGGCACTGTTAAAATAAAGCTGGCATAAAATTATGAGACGTTTCATTTATTTTTTAGTGTTAAAACTTTTAAAGTCAGTGGGG